>CM042438.1:13752789-14007789 GCA_023631565.1 Gymnocephalus cernua
AGACCATGGCTAATTTTTTGTGTGCTCTGGACCAGTTTTTAACTCTGCACCTTAAATGCCATCTTCTGATGCTCAGTACATTATTTTTCCTTTGAGCATGTCTCAGACAAGTTGTTAAATACTAGTGATTCTATTTGTATCTATACCAAAACATAAAATGTATCTATGACGGAGAAGTAACAGTTTAGATTCTTGTGGTGACACATCTTTCAGATGATTAAAAAAATTGCTAATTTGGTGCAACTCTTTGGCTTAGGCTTTGTCAGTGTAACTCTGACCACTTGGCCAAACCACAACCCTGAGACCGAACATAACATGGACAATTCAGACATGGTCACTTGATGATGGGATTGTTTGTTGATCACTTAAAATCATGATCAAGATTTTTAAAGTTCCTCTTGCCAGATGACGGGTTCCCTTTGGGTTTGGCCTATGAGTGGCTCCCTGTTTTGTTTACCTCAAGCACATGCACAAGGACGCACATCGAGGACGCACATGCAAACATGCGGTTCTGGCCTCACCGCATCTCTGAAAAACTCCTGACACTAAGTAGTAGTGTTTATCTGTGTTTTCAAGTGGTGTTTCAGTAGCAAAAATCTACCCCTGTGGGTTTATTTCCAGATGTTTTCTGATTGTGTATATGTTAATCATTTGTGTGTACATAGTATGTGAGGACTTAGTTTCAATGTGTACTGTATTACACATTTCTGTGTGTATGCCTTATGGTGTGTTCACACCAAACAAACATTTTGCACCACACAATTGTATACAAAGTATTTGCAAATACGCAAAATTGCCTCATTTATTTCAACTTGAGCGAGCAATTTGTGTAACGTTGCGTAACATTATCAGCGTTGAGATTCTCCTGCATAGCATATCCCTGATCAATCCAAACTATTCAGAAAACAATAATTTCAAATCAAATTATTTAATTTAATTTAAAATCTTGCGGGTAGAGCTGACAAAGCATGAATTCAGACTTTTTACAAATCCGCATCATGATGTAGCAGCTATAGTGGTTATTTTAGTCATGGTTGATGGAATAAATTTTGCGAATAAACACAAATGATCCTAATATGAAAGAGGCAAAAGTTTGCTTTGTGTTTGGTGTGAACAGCATTACGTGTGTTTGACCCTTTCAAAAGAACAAATGGAAGGGATAACTGTGCAATCTTGTGTGAGTGAGTGAACGAGTGTCCAGAATGACAGATGATTGCAGTGTGAGCTACATATATAGGTCAATAAGGATTGTTTTTTATTGTATGGGAATGTGTGTGTATATTCTGATGCAAAAACGTAGTGTGAAAGGTAATTTGTCATATATAAAAATACCATTTCACATGTAAAATATTCACATATAGGTTTTTGGACATTTCACATGTGAAATATTACACAAAGAACATGGATTTCACATACACTTTTGTTTAAGGATGGCCTGAATTAGTCCATTAGCCATTTTCTGGTGAAAATCAAGTTTGGAACATACTATTTTGCGGAGAGTGAGTAACCTTGCCTTAACGGTAGTGGAGCAGGTGGAAGATGGTGATTGGTCAACAGGTGGTATGCCAAAGGTGTTTAAAAGGCGGACAAAGGCTGCAGCAGAGGCAGCCCCTAGCTGTCATAGAGTTAATGTCTTGGGACCTGGGTCTTTCTCTGTCAAGGACCATGTGGTAGCTGTCTATGGACCAGTCGCATATAACACACAGGGAAGGGAATAAATGAACTACACATCCCAATTATTGAGACCTTTGCTGAAGAGGAAATCATTGACCTCTGTCGGCTCTGATCATGAATGTGATGGATCATAATCATCAGAAAATAGATACAAAATCATTTTTAAGTGAGACATAGTGTTAAGTGCAGGGTAAAATGATGTGTTTGCTCGCTTGCTTGTTAATTGGTGGTGCATTAAGTTGCTGCCAGTGTTTGGGTCCTATCTGTGCTAGTATGTGTATAGATTGCATTTTGAATTGGGTCAAATCATTTTTGGGTCTATTTTGACTTTTGGATCTTGAACCTCCAATTGCCTCTTTGTCAATAACTGAATAGTTGAACATTGATGATTATTAAACCTGTTAGAAAAGAATAGGGCTGGATTAAAAAAAAGATTTTCGATTTCAAATTGATTTTCATTTGAATGATCCAATATTGATTCATAAAATCCAAAATCGATCTCTGTCTGTATGGAACTAGAAGACCTAAGGAATCCATTGATACAAATGTCATGCTAGCTTGTCGGGAAAGGGGTTAAAAAATGCTCTAAAGGCTACATTTTGGCAAGCGAAAAACTGGCATGGCCATTTTAAAAGGGGTCTCTTAACCTCTCACCTCAAGATATCTGAATGAAATGTCAATCAATACTCACTGACGGTAGAACCTGTACAGCTGCACTTTATTGTGTGTTCTGTAGTGCTGTAGTGTGTTCATGTGAAATAAAAAGTACATTAATGTAACTGCCTCGCGGTCAAATCTTAATGTCAACATTGATACTTTAAATAATGCACCAGGTTAGAGGGAACCTTGTACAATTGTAGAATATCTTTCTTATCCAAGCAAAATATCCAAATCAACATTGAATATCAAATCAAATCGGGACCTTGTCAATTGGAATCGATTCGGAAAACCAGTATGATATCCAGCCCTAGAAAAGAAGCCTATAGATCTTTAATTTTCAACAAGACAGCAGCTACTTTCTACATTGGAAGTATTGACTTGCAAGGTAAAGCGTTCCTCCAGGCGTGAGGCAGCCTAGTTTTCTATCAGCTGCAGGGGCTGCAATAATTTTATTGCAGACGTCCCATGACAATATTGCTGGTCATTTTAGTTTTGAGAAGATCTGCAGTACAACTGTGTGTTTTTCTGGCCTTGCCTTAAACATGACACTGCAGCCTATATAAAAACTCAGTAACAATCCAAAATCAGCTAACCCACACTGGGCTTGAGCATTAGCTACCTGATCCCCCATGACTATAGGACATAATTACAGGTACACACACACACACACACACACACACACACACACACACACACAACAATCACTCCAAGCCCAGATGGCCCTTTCTTTCCAATTTTCCATGTCCTCATTTAATATCAAGTATCTCAGTAACCAATAACACACAAGGACATACAATCTCATTATTTTTATTTCTTTCCCTTTTTCTTATACATGTCATCTAGATTTCCCTCTGATAGACCCTTCCACAAACAGAGATTTTTTAATTAATTCAACAATTTCAGTCCCATAACACATGTACACTCACACATGCACACACCCTTACACACATGCATAGCCTATCTGTGGCTTCCCTTTAGTAAGTCTCAGACCTGCAACCCAGTGCTCTGTCGTTCCCCCTTTTCCTGAGTAGAATGCTTGTGAAATGTTCATCCTGGTTTCAAGGTAATTACACATGCAATCATGTGAAAAGTATAAAAAGACAGAAATAAACAACTCCTGAAGGCCCCAGAAACCACACCCTGGTGTTTTGGCTGTGACTTAGAAATCTGAACAGTGGAAATTGAGCTGTTAGAGCAATTAAATCTGAATATTAATTATTTCAGGGATTCGTGATATACAGCTCAGTTGGCATGAGAAGACCGGAGAAATGGCCTTTTTCAAACAACAGAGATAATGAGGTCTGAAATTCCCTGTTTCTGATGCATTAGCTGACTTACACAAGCTGGTCTCATAAACCCTATATAAACATTTAAATATGAAACGGATGACACCAAAGTGCTTCAGAGGATAGAGAGGCATGGTGGCTGCACATTAAAAATCTGACAGTCACTTAAGGTTTTCCACCAACCATACACATGATTGAGTTTCATTTAGGAAATAGCCATTCACACATATTTAATCTTAATTGGAAGTACAGTATTTACAAATGAAAAACATTTATGGGTTTGATCAATGTTATCTTATTTCCAAAAATGTTCCAAAGTTTCACACAAAATCATATTATGGTGTTAGTCAATGAAAAATAAATAAATAAATAAATTATGTCCGGAAAATACCAACCAGATATTAAATATTTTTATTATTACTATATTTCCATGATAGTATTTTCAAGTGCAATTCAACAAGATAAGAGTCTAGAGCCACTAGGGTTGGGTATCATTTTGTTTTTTTTTCCCCAATACTGGTGCTAAAATGATACTTTTAAAATGGTGCTGGTGCCTGAACCGATTTAAAAAAAAAAAAAAAAAAAAAAAAAAAAAGACAGCTTAAAAAACAGTTTATTGTTATTAAGGCCTAAATGATTAATTTAAAATGTAATAACAATAATGTATAACAATGCTTCATTTTATGTGTAGGGACCCTGAGCAAGTTACTGACGAGGTTTGGTGCGGTTTTGAACAATATTACTGGTTAAAAAATGCTATTTGGAAAGCGTTTGGCCCCTATCTCGTCCACTGTTTGCGATTTGGGGCTGTAGCATATGCTGGGCCAAGCTCTGAAAAATACTGTCTCCACGGCTTATTTGGCGTGTTTTAATGCAGAGAAACACCTTTTGGTCAATTTTCGCTGGAATTACACTGTAAGAGTGGAATATGAGAAAATGTTTGGGAATGAGGTCTTTTCTTCCCAACCAACCTAGAACCTGCTGCCTCATATAACACCAGTCTAGTTCATCTTTCATAACCCTGATTAATTGGTTGATAGCTTACACTTCAAATAATCATTACAGTTTTCCCTGAACATATATATACACATCCATTCTGCTGTAGAATGTACACCATCAACATTGTGTAGTTATGGGCATCACTTGGAGATAATCATAAAGCAGACATCCTCACTAAATGTCTACATACAAGATATACAAGATACAAGAGAGTACTGTAATACATATATTAAATGAGGTTGCTAGAACTGCTACCTACATGACTGTTGGTATGCCAACCCTCGATTTTAGGCCAGAATAACAATATGGGGGCATTGGACAGCTCACTACCAGTTTAGACATAATAATCCTGCCAGTTTCCCCCAATTTTGGCACACAGTTGAGAAGCAGCTTTAATAACCACTCAACAAATGCAGTGCTGATTGGTCATGCAGTGTCTTGACATTCAGCTACATTGGCAGGGATTTAAAAAGTTGATGTGGCGATCAGAGTAAATCTGATTTAAGTCGACAATTTAAGTTGACATCTGAAGAGAATATGTGTTCTGTGTTTGACTGATATGTTTCTGTGAAAAAAAAACTTTACACTGGGACTCTGACACTGTTTCTGACACTGTTGCTGACACACAGTGAAAGTCCATGGTTGTGAGAGGCCAGCATGAAATGGGTACCAGACAGCAAAAAGATGAAGATTGATACAGATGTCAGTGTGAGGACAATTGGTAGCAACGTGTTATTACATGTGATCAGACGATCAAGGTGGCATACCTCAAGATGTTGCTGCTTTTTTTGTTGTTCCTGTAGAACTGATTATGCAAAAAAAGGCACTATTTGTTAGGGGTGTCACGATTCTCCAATTCCACGATTCAATTTGACTTTCGATTTTAAAGTCACGATTCAATTCAATCTTCAATTTAAACAGGGACAGGGACAGCAGTGCCACAATAAGAGCTACTATATGGCAGAAGGGTACCTTGCAACAACAGTTTGGGTTCCTCAGAGTTTATGAGGTGCAGTTGAATGCACCGTTAGTTTAACGAGGTGCAACTGAAAGCACCATGAGGTCCGGTGGGAGACCACATGCTTTACTTTGTTGTATGATTACATAACTTACGTGGAAGACAAAATGTTTCCACACCAGTGACGTCAGGGAAGCAGGATCATTTTACATTTCTGTTCGACTCAGGCAGAAGCCATAATGTCTGGAAAAGTCAAGCTGCGACTATCGGTAAGCTAGCGTTACCCTGTGTTTTTAGATGCATGCTACAATCTGGTAAGCTACGCCTTGCTGTTCTTTTTTTCTTTGGATGTGCGCAAGTAGGCAGCAGTAGAGTGAGAGAAGTACTGTGTAAATCACCGTTACTGCTTTCGATTTTGATAGTCAAAATCGAAAGCTTATTTCTATTGATTTCCGAAATTGTGACACCCCTAGGATCTGTGCAAGTTATTGATTTCGAAACAGAGCAGTGCTTTCTTTGGCACAGTGAAATGCATAACCTCTCTTTATATATGTATCTATGTCTGCCTTCACCTTTCTGTCTTTCCCTTTTCAAAAATGATGCAGTATCATTTAATTGTATTGTAATTTAAACTAAGTTGACATTTTTGTCTTATATTAGCCATGTCAGACCTGCCATGTTTTCCACCACCAGTGTTATAGATATGTTTCCTTGACTACAACTAAATAAACAAAAACTCTAACGCATAAAAAGTATGTTTTATCTTTAAGGAGTAATTGTATTGCTTTTAATGGGTAGCTTTACTGTTATGTCCTAATGGAGCATTTTTTACTTTCACCATGTTACAGTAAATTATGTGTGAGTACTCTTGTTCTTTCTTATTAGAGTCAATGTGTGTTTTGTATGCATCCCTCTCGGTCCTAAAACACTCAAAGTAGCTTATGTAAACATAGCCAGTGGCACTGTAAAAATGAAGCAAAGCAAACAGGCAAGTTTAGGCAGACAACTCAAGTGTTGCGTTACATTCATATGACATACTCTACCCTAGGGCTGGGCGATATGGCTGAAAACTGTATCACGATATAAGTGTTTCATATCAGTCGATATCGATAATTATTGATATTTTTTATGACCTATTTAAAATAAGGACCAGGAGAAAAAAATGTATTCAATTTAAACGTTTTTATTTTAAGCTTAACCTTCCTCCGATTATAATCCTCAGTTATAAAAGCAGAAATGTCAACACAACCATGGAAAACACTCAAATAATTCAAATGGAAACATAAGTCTAAAATCACAATGAACACTTCTGGTGAATAACGTGTTTTAAAATATGTGCAGTGTTTTGTAAACATAGGAGAAATTGAAATAAAACTGAGGTAGACTTTACATCTGTAACATAAAAAACTAACGTGATACAGCACAGTAACAGTTAGGCTATTATTTTTCTCCGTCTAACAGTCACGGTACAGCCTAAACCGTACATGGTGGGGGGGTGCTCAGCGGAAGCATGTCTTTGCCTATATGATATGCCACTGCCTCCGTTATTTATTTGTACCGTTTAGCTTTTACCGTCATAAGGCACTGAGAGTACCTCTCCGTGGTGCTCTGCTGCTTGTGCGGGGTTCCAGCTGCAGATGTTGTTGGACGTTGCTGGCGAATACGGCTGTGCTCCTAAGGGTGAGCGCGGCTAAAGTGGTAAAACAGCTTTGCGGTGGGGACGATGGTCTTGCATAATTTGCAGACGACATTGGTCTGACTACGGTCAGACTTATAAAATCCAAAAAACTGCCATATTGGCGACCTGATGTTTTTTGCATTTTTTATTGATATTGATTACATGTCTATCGCGATACATATCGTTATCGTTTTATCGCCCAGCCCTACTCTACCCTATGCAACATACCTGTATATACAACATTGTCTTTCCAGTATATTAAAGCCTTCATGCACTGATGAATTGTTCGCTGTGCTTGCTGCTGTACTGCTCACCTCAATGCTATGCTGTAACCAGGGGCGCCGTATAGGGGGAAAAAGTTAAGACAATTCCAAGGGCCCATGACTGACAGGGGCCCCAAAAAATAGGTAAAAACTTATTAGGGCTGTCAATCGATTCAAACATTTAATTGAATTAATTACAGACTCTGTGATTAATTAATCTAAATTAATCGCATACATATTTTTGCTGTCAGTGTTTTAAATATTTCAATTCAAATGAATAGTCAACATTAGTGACATTAAAGTTAAAAAACTATAATATATATATATATATATATATATATATATGTATGTATGTATGTATGTATGTATGTATGTATGTATGTATGTATGTATGTATGTATGTATGTATAAAAATAAAACAATCAACAATATGACCTAATATGCTGAGGAAATAAATTCAAAAGGGTATTTTACAATAATTACGAATGCACCATGAGGCTGTAGATTACCAGTTTCATTGAACGCACCATCTCCGTTTTCCAACAACAGCAGAAACACAGTCAAACTTTACACCATTTAGCGTTAGCTGTCAGCATTTTAACCGTGTTTAATCCAGCTACTAGCTATAGGAAGGCTAACGTTACCTGCTGTTGAGTGTAGTGTTAACCATAGACAGTTAAAGAAACTAGCGTAGAAAATGAAATTCAGTTGGTTGTCATATACAATTTCACCGCTAGATGGGAGCAATTCTTACACAATGTAGCTTTCAGAGAATTTTCCATTTTGTCAAATTTTACAATAAAAATACATTGAGACTGTAAAAGATGGCCGTCAACACATTTTTTTTATGGTTGCTTTTAATCTTGCATCAAATAGTGAACTGCATACTAGACTTGCATGCATGTACAAATCACCAGCAGTAAATATTTTGCTAGTACTAGTATTGAACTACAAGAAACAAGACAGTTGCAAGCCTTTAATTAGAGTTATGTAATGCTTTTGATGGGACAGTTAGGTCCTAGAGATGTGGTGACAACAGCTGCGCAGAGGGGGCCCACTTAGATTTCTGAGTCAACGTTCCTCTGTGCTCCTGCAATCTGTAACTAAAATGCCATCCCCTCTCACTTCTCATCCTCTGTCTCTCGCAATGTCTCATTAATGTGTGAAGCAGCCCCCAGGTGTCGTCCCCCTATCACACTTTGCCTTGTTATCTCCCCTCTTAATTGACCTGTGCTCGTTATCTCCTCTAAATTGAGGACCTCTAAACCAGTGTTTAACGAGGAGAGGAACAAAGAACAAAAGAGAGGTGTTAAGGGTGGGACCTATGACATTGCAGCGCCCTGGGGAGGTTTTGAATACACACACACACACACACACACACACACACACACACACACACACACACACACACACACACACACACACACACACACACACACACACACACACACACACACACACACACACACACACACACACACACACACACACACACACACACACACACACACACACACACACACACACACACACACACACACACACACACACACACACACACACACACACACACACACACACACACACACACACACACACACACACACACACACACACACACACACACACACCTATGTTCAAAGACACCCATGTTAGACATTCCAAAACACTACAGAGTGACACATAGTGACACATGATGACACGGACAGCAGCGCCACACACAGATGTGCAATTATGCATGGGTCAAGTCAGTTCTCCGCGTGTTAAAGGTAGGAAACAAGAGGTCACACTCCAAGAGACAGAATCAGAGCAGAGAGTAGAAGCAAATGAAATGATGAAACCGAGTAGAGGATTGATGGGGAAAAAACAGGAACTATAAGATAGGGAAGAGGCTGTTATGAAGAAAGACAGAATGGTGAATGGGAGACAAAGGAGGATTATGAATTCATTAAAATGTATAAAAGTAACAAGACTAAAGTGTGCCACAATTTGCCACATGGCAGCTGTATTTGATTTACATTATATCCAAACCTGCAGTTGAAAAGTACCGCAAACCAGGTATTCAACTGTCAAACTGAATTGTACTTGCATTTCAAAGACGGCAGCAATGAAAATCTAAGTGTCTGGTCTTTACAAGGCAGAGCTGTGTTTAGCATGTTTTTTTTTTTTTTTTAATAGAAATCAATCACATTTAATGTGATTCAGTACAATTCAGCAAATGTGTGTACATGGGGAATGAGAAATATTGACAGTGGGAAAAATTAAAAACAGCACAAAGACACAGCTGTCTTTTGACAGGAATGAAAAGTACACCTTCAAAACATATCACATGAAGAATAGATATGCTGCTGCTGAGTCATGATCTACTTCTACTTCTGCAATCATGTTGTTGATATTTTGTTGAGAGATAAAAGTACATTGGATAGTCACGTGAAAACCGAATAAATAGCAAAACATAATTACTTCCCAAATTACAATCTTAGATCCCAAACTGCTGTATTAGTTGCATCCTACTGTGTGTTGTGGATGTGTGAGTGTGATAAGTACTGTTTCTTTGATTGTTCCATCTCTTACACTGCTCCACGGCAATCACTTTCACAGCTCAGTTGGCATCTGATTATCTCTCTCTCACACAGAAATACAAATACAGAAATACTCAAAGACACACACATTGCATTATTTGCGTACCCCTTCCATCTTGAAATTGTTATTTTGGTAATCAGACAGACAGGGAGGAAACATAATTATGGAACTGACTTCCACTTAGTAACAGCAAGGTTTTGTGGGTGTATGTGATAAGTGCCACGTTTCCTTTTTCAAAATTGTGTAGCAGAAAATGTCAGAATGCCACGCGTCAACAAAAATGAGGACTCACTTTGTAAATTAACCTCTAAAATACAGTGTCAAGCCAGGCTATTTCCACAAGTGGAACTGTGGTATTAGTTTAAAGAATGTGGCTTCAACAGGACACAGGTTGGTTAGAGATGATGATGGTTTTAGGCCATGAACACTGGTGAGAATGTCAGATCAGTCTGTGGGATCCTGATTTAACTTTTTTTTAAGTTCTGTGCGACAACAACTCTGCTCTAACTTTAAATTCTGATATTTATAACATAATGTACGTTAAGTTACGTTTTTTTATGATCATTTCCAATGATCAGCCAGAGTGGGTTTGCACAAAATACTTACTGTGCCGATCTCAGTTAGTAACAGGAATTTTTTGGGGGCATTAGGTCTGGGCACTGAATTCAATACATTTTAGGCAGAATTGCCTCTGAAGTATCGAGTATTGAAAAATGCCTTGTCATTCAATACCCAATTTCATTACCTAAGGAGTAAATCTCATCAGCGTCAGGGAGCCATTTAGCATGCAGCATGTTTGTACCAAGATCTAATAATGTTGGTGATTGGCTGTTCACGTTACTAGTTGTAATTTGCTTGTTTTTAAAAATTGTATTGAAAAGAAGTATCATTTAGGAACCGGTATTAAAGTCACGGTATCGGTACTGGTATCGAAAATACCCAGCCCTATTGGGCATATTGATTTTCTCTGGGAATGTCTACTTATCCCACTAGTACCTTCATGTGACACGTTATTTCTCATAACTTAGCATTTCCTAGAAATCTGGTCTTGAACACATGGCCCATTTGCAGCCAAATACTCTATATGATCTAATTTTGTTAAAGTAGCATCACAACTTTATATGGCCATGACTTAGTAACTTTAAATCTGATTAATTTGGAACTTTGTCCAAATCCCCATGGGCCCCTGGGAGGATGTAGTCCTACAAATAACATGGCAAACTCAGCTTCAACGTTGTTACAGTATGTCAATGGTCCATCAGCATGAAACACTTGCAGTTAGGGGTCTTGAAGCCCTGTGTAAAACTTCAGAGAAATCTCATAGACAAACATTTACCTATGGAGATATACTTCATGTCAAATGATTATTAATGTGGCAAACGATTCAGTCAGTACAAGTACTATAAGTGTTCAGGTTTTGAGAATTGGTAATACGCATCAATCACAGAAAGTGATATATCGCCTTGGTCTTCAACACTAGGTACCTTTATGGTTGCTGCACGTAGTTTTAAATGAGATTATTATTATTACAAAACATCATGTACTATGCTTTTTGGCAAGCTAACATTTCTTTTAATCGTGAACAATTTAAAAAGAAAATTTGTAATCATAGTTACAAGTAGGGCTGCAGCTATCGATTCTTTTTGTAATCGATTAATCTAGAAATTAATCGATCGATTAATCGATTAATCAGATATTTTTTTTGCGTTTTGAAACAACCAAAACAAATAATGTATAACGAAAATGACGTGGCTGTAAAATGATCAAGCATTTGGCTTTTATTTCTCAAAAGAACAGACGTATTTATTCCAACTCCAACATTTGGCAATTTAATTTAATTAAGTTTCATGCTGTAATCTAGCCCTGACATCAAAGTAAATATCTGGTTTATGTAGATTTCTACACCTGCAGCATTTACCATTAGGCTACCAACAAAATATTTATAATTTCTTGGGTGAGCCTATTTGCTATGGTAACCTAGCAACATGTGTGTGTGTGTGTGTGAAGGTTTTTTTTTTTTTAGGCTATACTCTCTTGCAATTGAACGTGAATAAGTTTACTAGTTAAAAACATCAAAGCTAAACATCATATCTAGTCAACCCGCTTTGTTTCAGCCCTAGTTACAAGATATCCCTTTACCAAATGTAATCACATGTAAATCAAATTCTCAAATTCTTTTTTCAACATTAATATAATCAGATACAGTTTATATTATTATTAAAAGTATACTTTAGTATACAAATTATTAATAATTAGAATCCTGCGATTTGAAAATGGCACTGTTAATATCACAATATTAACATTTAAAATCGCTGAGCACTAATTTATTCACATCTACTTAAAATCACTGTCATCTTTTACATTGACTTAGAGGTCTCTATGAATGAGTGAGATTCAGGGCTGTCAAAAAACACAAACTCCTTTTAACGGCATGATGCGATTAATCCTTTTGTGATTTGGGCCTCGGGCCATGCTGTAGTTTGGGAAATCAGGAAGCAATGCAGCAGTAACGTTGTGGACAACCGTAAAGTGCTCTGTCATAACATCCAGGGGATCACCCAAGGGGGCAAGCCTGCCTCCTCAGAGTGAAGCCGCGATGGCGCCATTTTATGCTACCCAAACCATCACCCCCCGATAGCATTCCATTGACGGCCATTCATTTTGACAGCCAATAACTTTACATCTGAAGCGTTTAAAGACTTCATTTGTCCATTGTTTATTTCTAAAGAAACACGACAATGTATAAAAGGCTCTATTACCTTGTATCTCGCGTTATGGCTCCGTAGCAGACGTATTTGTAAAAATAGGCGATTGCGTCATAACCACGCAACTTACTGTCGTATAGTAGAGGAATTACCGTATAGTACAGGAGAAGCTTGCAGGCAGTTTGGACTTCCATTAGCTGTTTAAGTTTAAATGCTAATGTTAACTAGCCTTTTAGTTAGCAATAATTAGCCTGTGCCTATGTTATCTCCTTAAATATACCTACGCTCTCCGTCTCTGCAAGATTGGGAATGATTGAGATTTTCTCTTGGCACAGCTACCAGAAGACTTACAACATTCAGCCACGTTGCTCACATCACATCTACGGCGGCAAGCTCAGTTTGCAGCTGTGCAGTAACGCTCAGTAACGCTCAACCATCACCGGAAAAGTGCTTCTAATATACTTCACTTGTCTCCGTCAAAAACAGCAGAGTCACTCGGTCCATTTCTATATAGATCTATGGGATCACCATACCCGTCTTCTTCGGTCTGATCTACGAGGAGACTTGCAGTGTGCGGGAAAGTCACCGACACCACAATCTTCTGAACATAGCCATACTGAGAAATACAGAGAGAGTTGTGTGGAGCTGATAGTCTTAATTAGCTTTGTAGCAACTCATTTGGCAATGGCTTGAATGTAACGCACCCTCGTTAATATAAAAAAGTTAGGCACTAAAGCTTTAAATATTTTGATCGATTGACAGCCCTAGTTTATACGTAACTCCGTACAAACATGCTTCTGTGTTTTAATGGCCTAACTTTACTGAGCAGTGAATAGGAAAAAAATAGGATAAGTATAAGAGGCGATGCTTAGCTACAAATACATACACACACACACACACACACACACACACACACACACACACACACACACACACACACACACACACACACACACACACACACACACACACACACACACACACACACACACACACACACACACACACACACACAAACAAAAGACAGAGAAACTCTTTTGATGATGCAGCAGAAACTGTAATTGATTAACAGGTAGCAGATAATATGCTTAAGTGTGTGGTGTGATTATGGCTATAGTTATTTGCAATCAGTGACAGCAGTCATGATGGCCTAATTACCATCTTGTCTCCTCTCCCTACACCTCCTCCCCTCTCTTAAACTCTTGTTTCCTCCCCTTCTCTCCTCTCCCCCTCGATTTTGACAAGGCAGCCACAATATCTTTCATGTGTCTCGTTGACCGTTTGGTAAATTGCTCTGTCTTGTCCTCCCTCTCTCTCCCTCCCTGTGTTTTTATCCCATCAGCCTGCTTCGCTCTGTATCTCTAAGCCATTTGTTGAATAATTCAGTATATCTATCATACAAACATTTGGTAAATATTACACTATCTTCTGTCATTTACTGAATGATTCCCATAATATCCATTTGCCAATACAACCTCATAATCATCTCCTCCTCTTCTCCATTTCCCTCTCCAGCCCTCTCTGTTGCTCACCAAATAATTTCACTACCTCATTGTCTGCTGTTTGTTATTTAATAATCATGTATCAAGGATATGTGTGTACAATATATCCATAGACAATTTTCTGCTGTGGTGATGGGGAAATCGTGTGTGTGTGTGTGTGTGTGTGTGTGTGTGTGTGTGTGTGTGTGTGTGTGTGTGTGTGTGTGTGTGTGTGTGTGTGTGTGTGTGTGTGTGTGTGTGTGTGTCTGTCAGAGAGGAGATAGGACTCGCTATTTATTTTGCAGAGTGCTGAATGAAGGCTGACGAGGACTGATTGTGTCCAGAGGGTTGTGTTTGTGTGTGAATGTGTACATTTGTGGGCCTGTGTGTGAATGTGCGTGTGCCAGAATTTACGCATAATGTTTGGCGAAAACTGTAAGCTGAATCAGTGCCTGAGTGCAGTATTATGGCCTGTGTTTAAATTGACAATGATTGGATTTGTTTTGAATTCAAGTGAAATAAGTGCAACACAGACCTTACCATTTACCTGTGAAAGCTGCATCTTTTAGCTGAATATAGTAGCAGATTCTGGTATACTATGGACACAAATTGGATACAAAATAGGTCATTTTCTCTTGGTAATGTGTCAACCAATGTTGTTACAGGTCCAATTTTGGAATGCGGGAGAGCAGCCTCATGCTGGCTTTTTTGTATTTTGTCATTTCTTTTCACATTGGCTTTTTTTTTTTTAAATGCACACAAACTTGTAATAGTTATTTTTCACTTTCCACAATGTACAGACAGTCTTCGGCACATACAGTATGTAAATTCACACCAACAGAAATGTAGATCGTAGAATACTACATCATCAACATTATTATCATATGTATTAATTACATGATGTTGACAGTATCACCATCAATTTTTTAAAATGTTGATCGTTACAAGTGACAACAGTGTCATGACTCAAGTCACAGTTTATAAAATATCGTAGCAGGAAATGTTTTAACTTTTAACACATTGCAAGTCAGAACACAAAGCACAAATGAGTGAATAATGTAAATCATTGTAGATTACATACATGCAAGATAACAGTCCAGTATGTACCACTTAGACTGGGTAAACCCCGCCCCCTCTGCCGGCGATTTGATTTTGCTCTGCAGCTCGGTCTGGAAACCTGCACATTTACCTCTCCTGCTTTCGTTCACAATTTTGCGGGAACCAATCACAAACTGGCTTATCCACCTTGCGCGCCATTGACGGGTTTAACACGATGACGATAGAGAACCAACGGCAAGCAGCATCTTGTTTACATTCAACAAGCCGGCCCCCCTTAGCGCAGTTACCCGTTGCTGTCACTGCTACGTCACCTGGATCGTTGGTCTGATTGGTTGAAGGACTATCCAATTGCGTACAGTCATTTGAACTATGCCCGTTGGTCACGCCTCTTGTGCAGAGAAAATACCAAGGGGGTAAGCCTCTCCTCACAAAGCGTAGCTCCAATGGCGCCATTTTGATGCTAACAAGCACTCAGCCGCCGTTAGCATTCCATTGACTGCCATTCATTTTGACGTCACTTTGACAGCCAATAACTTTACATCTGAAGCGTTTAAATATTTTATTTGTCCATTGTTTATTTCTAAAAAACACAACAATGTATAAAAGGCTCCATTACCTTGTAACTCACATTATGGCTCCGTAGCAGACATTTTTGTAAAAATAGGCTAACGATTGTGTCATAACCAAGCGACCTACTGTCGCATAGTAGAGAAATTGCCGTTTAGTACAGTACAGGAGAATCTCGCAGGCAGTTTTGACTTATATTAGCTGTTTAAGTTTAATTACTAATGTTAACTAGCATTTTAGTTAGCAATAGTTAGCCTGTATGTTATCTCCTACATATACCTATGCTCTCCGTCTCTGCAAGATTGGGAATGATTGAGATTTCTCTTGGCACAGCTTCCAGAAGACTTACAACTTTCAGACAGTTTACTCACGTCACATCTACGTCGGCAAGCTCAGTTTGCAGCTGTGCAGTAACGCTCAGCCATCACCGGAAAAGTGCTTCTAATAGACTTCACTGATCTCCGTCCAGAGCAACGAGATCTGTTGGTCCATTTCTTTAACTGTCTATGGAAAATACAGAGCAGACTTCCCAGACCAGTGCTCAATCTTAAATCTATTGAGCTTGGTCTGGTGATAGCCAGACTATGTACCACCTAATCAAGTTCCTATTTACATTCTAAGTTGTTTCAACTGACAGCGAGCTGATCCCACAGCCCTGAATAATGCATCTGGAACCTTTCCAATTGAAGATAATCATAAAGTTTTATCAATATTAGATCAAAGTCTGGGGCCATCCAGTAGCTTACAAAAATTGTGCCTCAGGAATCATATCCTTGGACATCATCATGTGAATTATAGATTGGATCTCATAAAGAAATTACAGTTCACACAGACGATTCACATGGAAATGCATGCACACACACACACACACACACACACACACACACACACACACACACACACACACACACACACACACACACACACACACACACACACATACAGCCTTGTTAATAATAAATGTGATTCATTTTGTAATATACCACATACCTTCAGCTCTGTCTGTCTATCTCAAGGCTGCAAGTAATTAATTTTGATAATGCAGTATCCCCTTGATTGTTTTTCTTCTGCTCTATTGATTATTTACACTATAACATATCAGAAACAATTGAAAAGGGCAATCATAAGCCACTGTGACATCTTTCAATTGCTTGTTTTGTCTGACCAGAAGTCCAAAAATAAAAATAATATACAATGGAGGATAAAAAGAAAATTCTCACATTTAAAGTGCTCATATTATGCGTTTTGGCATTTCCCCTTTCCTTTATTGTTATATATTTTTTTGTGTACATTAGGCCTATAGGTTTACAAAGTGAAAAAGTCCAAAATCCACCCCAAAGGGACTTACCATCTTCCAGAGAAAACACTGTTCACAAACTGCTCCAAACAGCTCTATTGTAGTCCAGCCTTTACTTCCGTGACGAACATGCGTCACTTTCTAACACACGTTATAATGCTCGCCTCATACTCTGCAGCTGACTAGCTAGCAGTACTTACTGTGCATTTGCGACTTCCAACAAAGATGGAACAGAAGTGAGATGCCTCACTCTGTAGCTAAAACAGAGAGCTCAACACACAGGGTGAAAAAAGGAGCTGCAGCAATGTGCAGTACAACAAATATATGGTGTTTTCTAAAAATTAAACCACATAAACCTATTCTGGTACAATCTCTAAATACGATTATGAATCTGAAAATGAGCATAATATGAGCACTTGAAGGAACTGGAACCAGCAACTTTAAACTGTGTTATTCCACAGGGGACTGCGACATGACTAAAATATGAAAATGTACAACTTGTCAACACTGTGTTTTAAACATGCGCCCCAAATATGTAAAATTATTAGATTGAATGCATAGTAACCTTTACAAGTCATGTGGGATAGGCTTATTTATGTGTGGTCATGCTGTGCGTATGCATAAGTTATTTATATGGAACATGGTACCATGCACTGCTGACAAGCGTGTCACGTGGGAGATGCTCGGTGAATCAGTCCCAATGCTCTATTGTTATTCTCATCTGCATTTATTTCTGTGTGCCAGTGGGTTAATGCATATATTGGTTGTATAGAAGCCTCAGTGGAAAGCAAACAAGCCAAGATATCTGCGTAGGAATCATATCAAACTGTCTGGATGTTTTTTAATGTGAGTCTTGCTGAGACATAAAGACTTTGTAGCAGACGTCTAATGTGTCTCCGCAGGTTAAAACACATCAGGTATTTTCCATGTTGAGAGTCTCCAAACTGGTGTCTCTGTGTCTCATTAAAAGCAGGTGTCGAGCGGTGTATCATTATAAGGACAGCTGAGAATGGACTTGAATATTGATTCACAAATGAGTTTACATTCTGTTTAATCCCGCTCTGCGCGGATAAAAAAAAGCCGCTGAAAGATGCATGCAGAAAGTAGAGGAAGCCGGGCTTTGAATACGGAGATGCTCAATTTATGGCAGTGTCAAATTTCACATTTTTTCTTGACCGCTTTCCTTGGAAATTATTTTCATCAAATTCTCGACAGGCTCCTGAAGTATGATGTTTTTTATGTTAACCCTCTGAGGTATAAATCAAGAAAAGTATTTCTTGATTTTTACATAACTTATTGAATTCTCCCCATGTGTTTTATATCAACATGTTTAGAACAAAAGCTTTCTCTATGTGAGACCGGAACTTGTCCGAGAGCAATGTGTAAATAGATAATTTGACCCTAAAGCCGAAAAATGTTAATGTTCGTTTTTTTGGAATTCCTCGAATCTCGTGAAGATGAAAACAAACTTTTACTCATGTGGACAAATTGTTTTGTTGCTTGAAATGAGTTAACCAAAATCTTAGGTTCACGAAAGTAGTGTAATATAATTTAAACAGTAAATAAAATGTTGTAACATTGCTTTTTGAATATGAGTGTTGTCTGCTGTCCAAACACCACTGGACGCTCCGGCGTGTCCTTCGCCCTCAGAGGGTTAAGTATTTATTCACACTGCACGTTGCTTTGCAAAATTCCAAACATGAATATACTCTTCTATGTTTATGTATTGCCTACAGTGTTTTAATGTATTCACAGCAGTGCTTTTTTACTTCCTGCATGTTTTAGGTTTTGTAAATATCGAGATTCGAACGTCATAATCCACTGCTTAAAGATTTTGTTTAATAATTTCTCAGAAAGGGATTTTTTTATATGCAGACATTTCTCATATAAGGTTACATAGATTCTTAGTATCTATGTACCTTTTTCAGTGTATAATAGAAATCAAACCACTGTATGCCTCGATCACTGTATGCCTCGATCACAGCTTCTAACTGGCATGCATTCTATAAGTTTTTGAAAAATATGAGAGTCCACATTAGTCAAGCAGTCTTTCTCAGCACATCTCAGTGAGAGTCTTGTGATGTTACAGTAGCTTTCACCTTTTGCCTTTTTCAAATATTCCCAAAGAAGTTGGGTGAGGCAGACGTCTGGTGAGTGTGAAGGGAAAGTAATGCATGTCAGAACTGCAAGGGATGGCATGCCTCTGAAGAATACAGTGGTACTTCCCTTTGGTCAGTGTGTAGTTCATCCTGTGCCAGTCATCAGTTCCTGAAAAGGCACAACACCACTGCTATATTTGACCACAGGCTCGATGCCCTTTTGCATTAGCCTCTCATGTGGTGCTAGGCTAGTGTGGCCTTGATTTGGATGAAAATTACTGGATATGTAAAAATCTCTCCATGGGTTGCACTGCCTCTGTAAACACTTTTTAAAATCTGCTGCATTTTGGATGGTCTAGAATAATTCAGCCCTGAATTGCTATGTTTGTTTTTCAGAAGAAATCTGTTTTAAACCGTTAGCAGTTGCAGAAATACAATGTGTGTACTTGAAAAAATATGTTCAGATGATTTGACATTTGTATCAATTCAAAATAATCTATACAAAATTATAAATTGTGAGTAAGTTGTAATTTCAGTAAACAACAATGAAAACAGTTAAGTTATGGATCGCTTTAGACTTACATTGAGCACCAATGTGCAGCATATTGTCCTCAGAGTGATTATTTTTGATGGTACAATAATTTCCTCTGTGCTTATTACAGTATTATAAAAATGATCTCACTGAATCAGAATCTACGGAAGCCGAGAACGGCCATGGAAGTTTTATTTATTTATTTTTTTATGCACTGTTATCTCGTGATAACGACTTATTCATTAGTTATCTCGATATAACAAAGTTTGAAAAAAAAAAACCTTTGGCCGTTCTCGGCTTCCGTAAGAATCTGCTCTCCACAGAACTGACAGAGAAATGAAATGTCTCCCCTCTGGTAGAGGTAACACAAACCAGCTAATTTCAGATGATAATCTGACTTCATCCAAGTATGCTAGCTAGCTCGTTCAAACCAACAAAAAGCAACTGCTATCCGTATGTTAAAGACTCCCACACACAATCATTTGTGTTTGAACTGTGTTGGAGTGTACAGCCTATGCTTGATTGATATCTCCCTCACTATCCAGTGAGTTGTATTGCACCTGTGCTGACAGCTTCCCCCTTTATCATTGATTTTTAGTACATGTAGTTTGGCAGGTTCAACCGTGTCCAACTTTGAACCTGAGTCGTGGTTTAATCTGCCAGAATAACTGTGCGAGTGCACGGCCTTCGACAGACTTAAATCAGCATGATAGATAATTGATGTCAATACAACAAATGAATTAATACACCCCTTACATTTAAACTATAAGTGCATTACATGTCTGAAACACCATACTTACCAACCACCTCATTGGCCAGGCACTGAAATCTGGGTCATCGGTTCTAGGAAAAATGCTTTTAGAGGTGAGGAGAGAGAGAAGTCTACTGAACCATAGTGAGAAAGAGCAAGAAGCAAGGTGTTGGCATTGTAGGGATTTGGTAATGGAAAAGCTAATTGCTGTGTTCTGTGTATGTGTATCTGAGGGAGAGAATAGAAAGAAAAAAAGTCATCTATCTTAATGTGCACGTGTACCTCTCTCTGTGTGTGTATATGTGAGTACGATGGTGCTTGTGCAGACCCTTTCCACAAGGTGCACTTACAAACATACAGAGATCAAAGGATCTTACTATCACATAAAACGGAAGTACAGTTGGATGAAATCAGTGTCTTTATCCTAGCAGGCTGGGCCCTCCGGGGTCACTAGATACTTGTAGGTTCTAAGGATACTTAAGGACATGGGCTCACACTCTTTACTTTGTTCCTGTCTTTTATTTTATTTTGTGCTTCTCTTCAATCTATTATTTGTCAGTGTTCTGCCCCCGCATCTGTGTGTATGTGGCGCGGTCTAGCCTGCTACATTAGCTCGGCAGATAGCGAACAGTTTCCTCAAGACAAGAATGAAGCTTTTGTATCCTTTCCAAACTTTACTCGGGAAGTACTGTAAAACTGCAAAGAACAAAGAATACATCTCAGTATTTCATTCAGTTACAGACGTGGTTCAAGAACAATATTGATATATTTTCTGCTGAAAACGTATGAAACAGATGCGCTAGCTTAATGCTAACCTCTATGGGAAATTCCATTACAATGCTAACGTTTAGCCTATGCGATCAAAACACACATTTAAAACAACTTAACTTCATTAACTTCATTACTAGTATTTGTAGTACTCAATGTCAAGATAACTGTATGAGCTCGTACTTACAGGCAAACGTTTTTCTGGCCAACTTAAGTCCAGAGAGAAAAATATGCGACCGTTTACTTCAACATGTATCTTCCAACTGTAGCAAGACTGCTAGTACAACGTAAACATTACATTACGTTAGGAGTCACCACTAGAGGTCTCCCTTTCTCCAGATAAACAACAGAACATCACAGTCAGAGTCGTGACAGTAAAATAAAACACCTGTACAATAAGTTGCAAATCAGTGCATTAGTCTTGTAATAGTACTTAATAGTACTGGACTGACTGATATTGTATTGTAGACGTTTTTCTGTTTTTCCTTTTTATTTTTCTGCTGTTTAACCAATCGTACACACAATTTTGCTCAAACAAATATTTACTCACTAACTTTCTCTATCAAATTTTATATATATATATATATATATATATATATATATATATATATATATATATATATATATATATATATATATATATATATATATATAATTTAGCCAATATGTGTTGTTTGTGTGTCCCTAGTCGAACTGAATTCATATCATGGGAATGGGAAAACAAACAGTTGGCGAAAATGCTCATATCAAAGGAATATGCATGGAAAACAAGAAACTTGAAAGGAAACTTGTTTAGAATTATTGTAAATTAGTTTGCATACATGCATAGATGAATACAGATAATGTAAATGCTAACACATGGTATAATGAGTCCAAACAGCCATTCACTATAAAATATGTTTTATTGGCTGTAGTAGTGCAGTATATGTTGTGGTTATTGGCAGACCTACCGTTTGCCTTCAGGCTCTGTTTGGTCATCTTACTGTGACTTATATGGAGTCACACTCTTTTTCATGGGTCCATGTAAATAACGTCATGCCTCACGTTATAAACGCATGTTAAACATGAGTCATCACCCTCTCTCTAGCATCAGGTTTCGCTGAATTGATTATAAAATAAGTGTCAGTGAGATTTAGTCAAATTGAGAATGAATGACATTTTGGACTACCTTCAGTTGATGAAACTACTTTTTAAAGTGTTTGTGTTTGACTCATTAACACAGATGATAATGTTGGTCTAATTTTCAGCAAAGATTTAAAATCCACCTTAGGCAAAAATAACTGACTGAAAATGTGCCACAAAATAACAGGTTGTGTGAATATAAATACTGCTTTTTCAAATTCTGTTAAGTAGCTGTCTCATGTGCTGTTAGATAATTTGGCTGTAGCACCAATTGATTAGCAAAAGCTGAAGAAGTTATAGTTCTCTATGTTAATGAGAAATATATATATATATATATATATTAGGGCTGTCAGTTTAACGCGTTATTAACGGCGTTAACGCAAACCCATTTTAATGCCGATAATTTTTTTAACGCACGAGTAACGCATAGAGAGAGCAACGGGATCTGTTAGTCCACTTCTTTAACTGTCTATGGCCACGCCATGTCCCGCCCTACGAAGCAGCTGATTGGTTTGGTTTAGGCATTTCACCGCGAGTGGTGAGGATAGTGGATTGGTCAGGGGATAGGACCTGAACAAATGGAGTTACGTTACCTTCGACGCCTGGCCAATAGTAGTGATTGAAGGGCGGGTCTTGTAATTTCGCAGACCGCAAACAAAACAGACACAAGCCTCGGCCGGTTTTAGCTTGCTAGCCGCGTAGCTTGTAGGCTCGTGACGGCGATTATCTTCAGAGCGAGCGAGTAGTGACTCTAGAAACAAAGTGTCTCCTCTGTTCTTTCTGACCACGGTGGGAAACCTGCAGCAGGAAAACCCTCTCCTTGATTTTACGTTGGTTATGAAAGAGAAGGAGAACCAAGAAATGAGTCACTGGAAACCAGTTGCTGTGACGACGGTTATGCCGCTGACGACGCTATGAGCCCATAGACAGTAGGACGAGCCACGCTCGCCTCAGGCATGAGGCAGTACTACCTGTAGTACTATCTGCAGGACTATCTGCAGTACTACCTGCAATGGAACATCGAGGTAACAGCGTTACATTATGTGACAGATTATTAGATCCAAGTGTGAATGTTAGTGTGAAATTGAAAATAACGTATATGACAATGTTGTAAAAAAAAACAGTCACAAAGCCAGCCGATCTACTTTTCCATGCTGATATGAGAATTAAAATGAGAAAATATAATGGGACAAAAAGAAATCAAGGGACATTTAGAATAGATAAAAATGTGCGATTAATAGCGAGTTAACTATGACATTAATGCGATTAAATATTTTAATCGCTTGACAACACTAGTATCTTTTGGTATGCATTTCAGAAAAAAAATGGTTAGGATTCAGGTGTAATTGCAAATAGTGATTAATCATGATTAATCCACTGAAAATTCTGATTAATTTGATTAAAAATGTTAATCATTTGACAGCCCTAATATATATATATATATATATATATATATATATATATATATATATGTATATATATATATATATATATATATATATATATATATATATGTACCTTAATATGAGTATAATCCCATTTTTCTTAAGAAAAAAATGGTTTTGCACAGTGAGGATACTATATATCAAAGTAGATACTTTGAGACAGTTATCCTTAACAAAATTGAAACTACATCCAGTGTGCACTCTTTGCACCCTTACTGTTGAAATGACCCTATCACTTCTGTAAGAAAAGCAGAGCAGCTCCCCATTTCCCTTACATCACTCTCGCCTCCACTCCTACACCACATTACTTATTCTTCTAAAAGAAAACTCAACTTACACAAGATCTTATGTTTCTTTTTCTTCACTCTGACATTAATTTTCAGAGGAATACTGGTGTAGCACAAAGGCCATGCATTTTGTATTTCCTCAGTTTTGGCTGCTTGTAATTTAGGAATTTATTCTGAGTCTATGTTTTGAGTCATTATTCACAAATCACTCTCAATTAAAGCAGTGAAACACTCTGAATGTAAAAACATAAAACCTGGGAGCCAGACTTGTTTATTCATAACATGAAGGGACCCAAACTGAGCAGTCTGTCACCTTGGGACCTATAGGCTCATTAGCTGATACCACAATTCCTCTTAAATTGAGATTATAACGCGTGAATGTTGTCTCCACGCTCATTAAAACATATTAGCACTCATGTCATTTGGGGACTGAAACTGAGCAAATGTAGTGTCTTACCCTGGGAGCCAGGCTCATTACAACATACTAGTACTCCTGTCACGTGGGAGCCCAAAATGAGTACATATATTCTGTCACCCTGGGACCAAGGCTCATTAAAGAATATTAGTACCTCTGTCATGTGAGGATAACAGCGTCCAACCCATTTTGGGTCCTGACCTGCAGTTTGAAAAAAATGACGCCCTGAGTTAGTCATAAGGGCAACACTATCTGCTTGTCTAAACTCTTTTGGCCCTCCAGTTACTAATAGTGCCGAGAGAGGGTTGGCCCACAGGTCGTTCAACCAATCAGCATCTAATGCTGTGAGAGGAAAGTGGGATGATCATCTCTTTTTCTTCTCCCCTTCTCTCATCATGATTGCATCTTTCTCTCTCCGACTCCTCTCTGATTATCTTTGTCTCGCTTTCCCTCTTTCAGTCTATTTCTGTTTCACATTCTTTGTCTATGGTTTTGTCTTCATGCCTCCCATCCTCCATTTCTTTCAAAGTGTCCCTCTGTCCATCTTTCATTAATCACTATGTCATTCTCCTATAGAAAATACAGTTAACAGACAGATGACTGCAATCAGCTTCAGTTCATCCCCAGGTCACTCAGCACATATAGTCTTTGCATGTGTGAGTGCTAGCATGCACACATGAACGCATGCACATAAACCTGTATGTGTGTAGTTAGATTTTGTGTGTGTGTGAGTGAGAGAGAGAGAGAGAGAGAGAGAGAGAGAGAGAATGTGTGAGAGAATGTGTGTCCATAGTATGACAGTGATTGGAGTATAGCACTCTCTTCATAAGCGGTATGTCAATTTACAGTTCTATTAAATTCCACAGAAGATTGGATGGCATATGATCTGCATATTGCAGCAATATTATTATTGCCAGTGTTCTGATGAAACCCTAACCCTTTGATCATGCCAAACTGTGATGCTATACTGTGAAATGTCAAAAAACAGCCATGTTGGAAACCCGTTCAGATAGAGGAAGGTTTGTAGATGCACTCTCTACAAAAGAGAGATGACATGCTGAAATCTCTTCGAGGAAATAATTAGAAGAGAGTAGTCGAAGAATTGAGAAGAGGCGAGAGAGGGAGAGAAAGGCGAGAGAGGGAGAGAAAGGGGGAAATGATAGAAAAAAGACAAAAGGGCAAAGTAGAAGGAAGAGAGACTTTCAGAGAGGGGAAGTGGTGAGGAGTGTGTTGGAGATTAAGGAGAGGAAGGAGAGAAGGGAGAGAGGTCACCTAAATCCAGCCTGGAGAGTCATGGTCCTTAATTTAAATGTATTTACTCACTGACCCTGAAACAATTTAAATTCTGTGATTTTGACATTGCAGCCATGAAGCACTCTAATTGGACGCACCAATATGTAGCCTGATGATCACATGGACCGATATGAGTAAAGCGTCAATTTCCTTCCATGATTGGTTGGTAACAATCTATAATGAGGACTTGAATATGACCCCCCCAAGGAAGCTATGCCAGTAACATGAATCAGAAAATACATGGTTAAGAAGCAAATAGGAGCAGCGACGGTGACACATGATTCATATGGCTTAATATGGGCTACAGGGAACACAAAAAGAGATTTGCAATGTTAATTGATGTGGGAACAATGGGTCTAATACTTTGAGACAGAGAGGGATCTAGCAGCAGGGGTTGAAATGAGTAGAAGGGAAGCTGAGAGGGAAAGCAAATATGAGATTTCAAGAGAAGGGGGGAAAAGCGAAGGGATGAGAGCAGAGACTAGCAAAGAAAAGGTGACAAGAAGTCAGGGAGGCGAGATAAGAAGTTCTGCAGAACTGAGAGAAAGTAAGAGGTAGAGAAGAGACAACTGGGGAACATGAGGCAAGAAGGAAGATGACCAGAAAGAACAAGTGTGGAAAAAAATCCTCTGAAGGGAGGAGGTAACCAGAGGAATAGAGCAGATAAGAAGGGAGAGGATGATGAGGAGGAGTGCAGAGGACAGAAAAGCCAGATGGAGTTAGAGGAGGAGCAGAGGAGAAGAGTACAGACAAGGAGGAGGGAGAGAACAGACGAACAGGAAAAGGGCGGAGAAATTCAGGGAAGAGGTGTCCTATTTTAAAATAGATGACATCACTAATGCTCCAGAAAAGAATCGAGGCATTTTATGGTGAAACCCCCTAAAGCAAAAATAAGGACAGTAGAGATGACCGAAAGGAAAGGTGACAGAGTGCAGAGGAAAGAGAGGATGCATGGATGTCAGAACCGGTGGTGTGATTAGGCGTTGCATGAGATGTTTCTAGGATTGTGACCTAATATAACCACATTATTTGGATATTCATTTCATCGAATGTGGATTAGTATTAATAATAATAAAGACCAAAGATGCAGTAAAGTTTTTTTGCAGACTTCAAAGGTTCCATATATTTGTATTTCGGAGAGAAACTATTTATTACGCATTAGTCATTACCTACCAACTTTAGTGGCGGAAGAAATTAAGATCCTTAATTTAAATAGTATTACTAACACTGTACCTCACTGTAAAAGTACTGTTTCAAGTAATAGTAATTTCCTTCCTAGACACACTTACTGATAGTAGCATTGCTTTACATTGTATGGTGTTGCAGTTTTTTTGCAACCTCAGCCACAATAGGCTCTTCATGTTTAACTACTATGTTACCTGCAGACATAATCTCAAACCTGCTCAATGCCATTGTAATCCAGTCTGGTGTTAATAATTGGTAAAGCTGTAGTGATTTAATGGCTGGAAAAAGGAAAACGGAAGAGATTTAAATGAGGAAAAGGGAGCAAGAGAGGACACAAGAATGAGGTAGCTTCACAGGTTTGAAAGAAAGAGGGGATGGATGGGATTACAATATTAAGAGCAAACAAGGATTTTCAACACCTGCGCCATAAGAGCAGATTAGACTGGTCATATGAGGAGAGAGAAAATAGAGATTTGGGAAGACAGTCGATGAGTTGATAGAGTGGAGAAAGCAGAGCTTATGAAATATGTGATGAGAAGAGAGATGACATTACGTACGTCAGTGGTGGATGTGTAATTGGGAGTTGCAGAGCAGAGTTGGGTAAAAGAAGGGATATGTGAAGGGAGAAGGCATGTAAGATAAGTTAGGGAGAGGCGCAAGGTTTCCTATGTCAGACCTTTCACATGTCGTATGTCAAAGTCGAGGTTCCATGTGTCAGAGCAGAAGATGGGATTGGGAGGAGAGGAAATGTCACGTCAAAAAACAACGTAATTTACTGTTAATGAAGAGAACCAAGCAGGGGATAAGAGGATGGAAGAAAGGCGATAAGAAGTAGAGAGAGAAAAGTGGAGAGGCAGCAGAAGAATGGGGAAGAGCAGAGGCAAAAAAAATTTGAGCGTAAGGGTGAGCAGATCAGTTTAAAGACCAGAAGAAAGAGAGAAAGAGAAGGAAAAAGTGTGAGGAAGCTTTTGAGGAGACGGGTGAAGGATGTGTTCATTGTGGTAGATGTGGTCGAGTACATCAATCAATCACATTCTGTATCAAACATATTAAGAGCAAGTTCCTGATTGCATTTGAGTCATTTAAATATGTTTTAAGATTGGAGAACGGACAAAATGGTGGAAAGTAGAAGGGCCATTAGAAGAAGAGAGGTGGGGAGAGGTGGAATGCCATTCGTCACCAGAAATGTGTAATTATTTGCTGCAGAGTAGGATGAAGCATCTCTTCAATGACAGTTTTCTGACATCAGCCATTTTCTAGTGTGAGGAGGAATATTAATGACACATTAAGTGCTAAAGAACAGACAACTGGGAGCTGTATAGATAAGAAAAAAGGACCAGCACATAGGTGTGAGTATCATTAAAAGAAACTGGCTCTGAGCCATACGGACCATTTAGTAGCAGGCATTTAGCATCTCCTCTGTGTAATTCAGTCGGGTGAACACAATTACCGAGTAAAATGCAAACCATTAGGCCAAAAAAAATGAAATACTCAGCTTTGTGGCACAGGTTAAAGTTAAGTATGGAATAAAGCCTAAAGTGTAAGAATAAAGTGTTTTTTTCAGTGAGCATTGAGGGTACTCTACTGAAATTTGTATAAGGGATACTGCGTACATGTTATCATTGGTCCACTCCAGTCAGATGTGAAAAAATTAAAATCCACGTGGTGGCTCAGAGGTAAGCGTTGTTGCTGCATAGCAAGAAGGTACTGGCTTTAAATCAACTATCCAACCGGGAATTCATTCGACTCAAATTTTTCTGTATTATCAGCACGTTGTTGCACACAGTGAGTACGTTTATATGCACACCAATGTTCCACTATTATTCAGAATATGACAATGTTCCGAATTTGATACAGGTCATGTAAACAGCATATTCTGGTTGGATATTCTGAATAAGGCATTTTTCGATTAAAGTGCTCATATTATGTTCATTTTCAGGTTCATAATTGTATTTAGAGGTTATATCAGAATGGGTTTACATGGTTTAATTTTACTGCACATTGCTGCAGCTCCTCTTTTCACCCTGTGTGTTGAGCTCTCTGTTTTAGCTACAGAGTGAGGCATCTCACTTCTGTTCCATCTTTATTGGGAGTCGCACATGCGCAGTAGCTAGGTAAGGACTACTACCCAGTCAGAAGCAGAGTATGAGGGCGTACCACGCTAGCACTAGCACTTTAAGACATTCCGGTATTATTCGGGTTTTAGAGGCATCTCTTTGGACATGTATACAGCGCAATCGGAATATGCGTCTCAATCTGGGTTTTTACCGCAGTTTATGGCCTCTTGCCTGTTTACGGCTTATGGTCAGCTCTGTGCGTTGCTGTGGTTGCTGTACACACATCAACCAGCCAATAGTTTGCAAGGCAGCAGACCCGATAAGAAGGAGACAAACAGCTACTTTTAAGACTTGGATATCAACAGGTTTTTGGATATGCGCCCATATCGCTACGCCAACCTTTTCAAGAAGCTGGTTGAAGGAATGAAAGAGGGAGGCTGTGTTTGCATGGTCCAACAAGTCCACCACCGCTGGTAAACTTTGAAATAATCTTATTTTGCACCGCTACATGTAAACGGGAATATTAGTGGAATATATACAGCTTAGTTGGAATATCGTCTTTTTCAGAATAAGGGCAAAAAAAATAACTTTTCATTTAAGCCAACATTTTCACTATACAGGTAAGTCTTGCCTTACAACCTGTACTGTATACCCAAACTAAAGGGCAACTTTGCATGATTGTGCAGATAAACTGTATCAAATTTGTATTAAAATAGCTTTTTTTCCACATTTCCCTAGCCTTTTTTCTGTCTGTCTAATGCTCTATTAACAGAATTCTACTTCTGCCCTTGAGTCAGCCCCTTGACCCGTTGAACATGCCTCCCCTCTTAACTTCCCTGTTAAATGTTAAACACCATACGTATGTAATGATGGATAGGAAAAAATACAAGCATTTGCTTAACAGCCACCCTAAAATGTGAGCTTGTATCTCCTGCTTAGTTATGCATTCCAGTGAACTGAATTGGCAGTGCTCTTGGTAGTGGGAAGTTGGTGAGGGATCATGTCCTTGCTGATGCAATAAACTCCTATTTGTTAGCTGGCTCACCTGCACTGATTAGGGTGGGATATGAGGGGAAGTGCTTAAATCCTGCCGGGTGTTTATGCAGTCTAGCTACCAACACCATGTGTCATTGAGGTAGCACATGGCTCTCTACATCCTCCCTAGGGCTTTAGTGGAGTGAGGAGTGATCAGGATCACAGTACACCAAAAAACTGTCTCGAAGCATTACCAATCTAGCTCGTGGCAAAGTTGATATCACTCTGTAGGCAACATGTAATGGCTTTAAAGGTGCCAAATGCGTGTCCGATTTCTCTGATTCTACCGGACTCTGCACTCCACAATTAACTGACACACGCTCACATTTGTCTGGCAAGTGTGTGGGTCAAGGTTTCCCAGGCCATCAGCCATTACAGAGACAGTAAGTGTGTCAAGGCCATGGTCAAAAGTACACTATACTTGTCAAAGCACCATGAGGCTGATCTATGATGATGCCAGCAAAATATTCAGAATGTAAAATGGCGTCCAAACTATCTTTTAAAATAGGCCTATTATGTAAAGTGTGTACACACACACACACACACACACGCACACACACTCATTGGTAAATTAGAGTGTTCGAAATGAACATTTTGTCAGAATATGCGGCAGTCATTGTACGACACATGCAAAACGCATGAAGAGAACTTTAAATTTGCTGGAGCGAGCCTTTATAGTGATTTATTTATTTATTTATTTTTTGGAATGAGCACTACTTCCTAAACCTCAAGTGCTATTCTGCTAAATATTGACATCAATCTTTTAACAACCGTTAAGCTGCTTAAATCCCTGAGAGCATATGCTGTTTCTCAGAGGAGCAAGTTAGGAGATTTTGTAAATCCTGCTCTGGATCTAGTAATAAAGTCTCAACCTTTCAACTTTCATGATCAAATTATTCACATTTTATGGATGTAGAAAACAAAATGACAGAATTTACTTTTTTGTATTCAAACTGAAGCGTAGATGAGGCTTAAGCTTTGTGAACAATGCTTGTTGTGAAGTTCAAATACTAATATTTTGCATCTGTGATTTCACATTTGTTAATGTCGTGGTTCACAAAACGTTTTGATAGTCTACTGCTTCTTACTGAAATTGTGTTGAATGCAGCCTGCTTTGTAAAGTAGTAATAATCGCAATTATTTACAAACGCCGTGGGCGCACCGCTTCACCATCTTGCTTGGAGTCAATGTTTGTCGGATCTGCTCACATAGTAACGGTTGCTATGATGTGTGTTTGGACAATGGCCGTTTTGGGGGAGGGGCCGGCGAAAGGTCAATTGCTTTTACTATTTAAAATACAATAGTACAGAGAGTGTTAGTACATGCAGTGCTGATGTGTAATGAGGTTAGACTAAAATCAGGGACTGTAAGGCAGACCCCTTTTCAATTGTGTACACACATGCAAGTAGAGACTTCACATATGCAGGAAAGCATACACAGATTGATAGCAATCATGACATGACAACCCTCCCAGTTTCTCTATATCGTCATCTCTCTTTCTCCCATTGTATATTTTGCAGCATCTAATTTTTTCATTCTGGAGAGAGCGAAAGAAAGATGAGGGAGATATGATGTGATCAAAGACCTGAATTGATTTGAGATGTGACTGGGTTGAAACGGTCTTAATAGCAGACATTACTTGATGTCACAACTTTGGAAGGTTGGAACAAAAATAATCATCATTTAATGTTTCCTTTAGAAAATGTGATAAGCAGTTGTTTTTCATGGATTTGTTTTCTCTGGTAGCCCCATTAAAATAAAGGGCTATCCAGTAAACCCAAGTAGCTGCACACAAAAACATGAGCAAACTGTTCCAAATAATTTAAGCATAACATAAATTTTATATTTCTCAACATGAGCCTGATGCACCATTCCACAACCTATCTATACTTCAAGAACTATAAAGTATTTTTATGTTTTTTTTTTCTTCTTTTTTTAAATGTCACATCCTTTCAGATGTTTTTCATCTCCGGGGATGCATAGTATTGTCTTCTACAGAGCTAATTAGGTGGCTACATAGATATTTTAAGTATAAAGTACATAGCCACTGTTAGTACTTACAAGCACCTATATTTTAGTTTAGTTGATTAGTTTCCAAGATGATAACTACTTGATTTCTTGTAAACACTTACTCCACATATGATATATCGAGAGGCCTATTAATTCCGTATGAATAAGGTCCTCGGTGGAGATGTTAAGGAAAGAGGGTAAATGAGCTTATAACGAGTTTTGAATTAACACAGTAGAACACCACATCTTCAGTGAAGACTGATGAGATGTGGGGCGTCTCCAAAGTGTGTTTACAAATTAAGTATTTGCTCTTATTACATTCTGTTTAAAACACTGCAGCCTGTCTGAACTGCTTCAGGCTCCAGCCTCTTCAGTTATTTCTCTCTGTCTCTCTCTGTGTGGTTGTTTAACTTGTTGCCATGGCAACTTGGACTAGTCTCCTTTTGAAAGCTCTTGGTACATTTGACTTGATAGTTAACCTTTTAAAACACACAGCATCCGCACTTAAACGCAGGAATGCGTGCGTGCGTGCGTGCGTGCGTGCGTGCGTGCGTCCGTGCGTGCGTGCGTGCACACACACACACACACACACACACACACACACACACACGTGCATATTAAGTAGCCACATGGATTTGTTTTGGTCTTATAATACTTTGATGGATTTACCGCTCCAGCAGAGAGGATGGTTTGTTTAGCCAGCAGCTAAGTTTACAAGAATTTGTCCAAATTTCAAATTTGTGGCAAACTTAGATAAACAGTTAGACTACAAACTGACAGCTTTCATATTAACTTGTTTGTAAACAAATTACCATTTGCAGAGTAGTGTGCTGTTTTTTGTGTATAACAGCACTGTGGACGAGAGTGGACTGTGCAGACAGAGAAGATTGAAATATCGCTTTCTACATGTTTATGCCTGTAGACAGGTAAGTGGATAAGTATTGACTTTTTACTCACAAAGGTTTTATTGTACTTACAGTATCGAGCGTAGCGTTAGTTGCAGCAGAGGCTGTTGATAATCCTTTCTCTATCGTTCCCAGTTATGTACATGTGCTGCATGTTGTAAACCTGCATTCTATCTGAATTCCAGCAGAGGGCGACACGTGCGGTTGCAAAAGGAGGTTTGTTTCTGTAGACGTCTATGAGTGAATTTATTACCTCAGTAAACATTTTCATAATGATTTTATGGTCTCAATCGCTAGTTTTAAGTCTTCTGCAATACAGAATGATTGTCATTTTTTTTAATTATGGTCTCGTTGATTTTAAAATCGGCGATATAGCAGGGGGTGTTTTGTGGCTATGATGTGATTTGCCAGTGAAAGTGTGTAAAGTAACGTAGAGTGAAAGCAGCAGTCTATGGCTCCTCCCCCACTCCTCCCTCTCGTCTAAAATTGTCACATCCGCAACCAGGATGGGTGCCTCTCGGCTCTGCTGTGTGTGTTAAGTGCGGACATCGCTGTTCAGAATTCCGTCTATCTTGCACAATACAACTCATGTATCCAAATGAATTGTGCTTGAAGCTGCATGGCATTTTGTCTGGTTTAGGCTACCTGGGTGTTGTCCAGTGTGACTTAGATCTGCATTACCGAAACTTCTTGGCATGTGAATAGGGATGCAAACACAGGGGGGTGGGTTTGTAGCCTGGTCCTACCAGACTCTCGTACATTTCATTTGTACGCTCTCCATTGACAAGTGTTAACTTCCTTGAAGGGTACTCTGAAGTTGGATCTGGATCTATTGGATCTGCCCTGAGCCACTCTGGATCTGCCATAACCAATCGCTAACGTTTGGTCGTGACGTCGGCTTAGCATCACTAGCGTTCGCCTTAGCCAACTCCTTCACCACTAAAGGAGCGAGCTGGAAAATCTAATTTTTCCCAAACCCCATGGGGAGGAGGGCCACAACATCATGGCCACCAACAAAACTCAGCAAAGATTGTTCTTGCTCGGGCTTTAACTTCTGGATATTCGGCAGCGTTGCCACAACGGACCGAATGGCTTCGCTCGCATCTTTCTCTGCCACCACTCACCGTAGGTTACCGAACCTGAACGTCATTGTTCTCAGCCACTCCCTCTGTTCACTGATTTGACCGGTAAAGATTTGACCTAAGAAAACCCAATAATATACCGCAAACCCAGACGTAGTACTGAAGGAAAATGAAAATTGAGCAGAAGTACGTAGGAGGGCGGAGCCAGGCTAGTGGGTTTGCACTCTACCTGTGGAATGTTAAAAATACCAGAACGCATATTTTCCTCTTCACATTTTCTGAATTCATGATTATTTTGCAGGCTGGACTGAAAGCTTCGGCGGTTTGGATGTGGCCCACAGGCTGCCAGTTGACGATTGCTGCCGTAGCCTATGTTTATTAGGTGTGTAACGATACATTGATCTGGATCGATATATCCAATCCTCAACGTTCCAATATTATTGATACAAAGTGAAAATATTGATACATGCCGCCATCTTTAGGATGCACCTTTTATTTTGAAAAATAAAATAAAATAATTTTTATTTTTATTAAAATAGTTTGTTTTTAATTCAAATGTCTGGAAGAGCTTAGTAATGAAATTGTCAAATCACATTTTAGTTGCTTTTTTTAATATATATATATATATATATATATATATATATATATATATATATATATATATATATATAAAATGTAACTGATGTTAAATGGGCTTATATATCGTCTCGTAATGGTCGCAGGCCCCTGAATTGAATCAAATGGTAATCGTATGATGGCAGACTTTGCGATATACAAAGCTAATGTGTATATGAACCTATTCCAAATGCTATAGTGATAGAACCCCGACTGGCACTCACATAGGAAGCTGCACTACTCAGTATGCTGCCTAATTAATTCAGCCCTATTGTCGTATCCCAAGTTAATGTAAACAGGCCATTCACAAGAACATGCAAAACAAAGCACTTGAGCCTTTTGAAAATAGATTGTATTATTAATATGTATGTAAATGCACTCCTTTTTAATGTTTTATGTAAGTGATTCATTTGAAGATCTGGGTAATTAGTGTTTGTGTTTGCCGGCACAGATATTCTCCTGATTATCTTTAATAATATCATAACATTAATGTGCATGTAAACCAGCACAGTGGTGCGTTTTATTACTCCACTCCTCATTCTAATATTTTATTAATTTATGACACATGCTTGTTGTCTCTGTAAAGGGCCTGACTTGAAAAAAGTCATCCACTTTACTCACTTCAAGCCCACCTACAGCACAGGGAACAGAATAGATGTTGCAGTGACAAACAGAGCTTGAGAGAAATGACAAAGCTGTGAAAATAACACTCTCAAAAATAAAAGTCAAACTATGTGCAGTAAATTTCCAAATTAATAAAATACAGTGCACTGAGCCACGACTGAGAGACAGAGAGAAATGAGTCAAACACAAGGATACATTTTAATGCTCTTCTCACGTATTGTCATGCTAGCAGACTGCAGTCTTCTGATATCAAACAAAGTCCTGTTTTGTTAATTAGATCAAAGGGTTCTGATTGGTTAATTAGCTCTTATCTCATTTCAAAGCAGTGTATCAGACCAGAAATGTATGAACGCTGTTGTTTGGATGATGTTTTTTTTTTTTTGTCGCTTTGCTCATCCGTTGGTGTTGCTTTGTGGGATTCCACATTTGGATGTTACACGCATGCAAATGTGCACATAAGCCCACACATGCACGCTATGTAAAAATACATTATTCCCAAACACAGTCATCCAAACACAACAAATCTTGTTCAGCAAAATAAATGTTTTACCAGTCAAGAATGTAAAATGAATTCTTCTCAGAGAGACAGAGAGACAGAGAGAGACAGAGAGAGAGAGAGAGAGAGAAAGAGAGAGAGAGAGAGAGACAGAGAGAGAGAGAGAGACAGAGACAGAGAGACAGAGAGATAGGTGGTGAACTAAATTAGTAATTTGACCAGTCCAACAATAACCACAGCCCCTGACATTTTTTCCATTTACTCCGGAGGACGTCCCACAGCTTGTCGTAACCTTTGTTGGCCATTTCCTTCGCGAGTTCCTGATAAATTATGGCATTTCTTAGTTTTTTGCTATCTAAAATAGCCGTTATATTTTGCTCCTAAATTAAATTCAAAAAGTCTCTCATCTCCTCGTTCGTCCACCCGTGTCAAACAGAGCAGAAATACTGGGCGGAAATTAACTAAAACATCTTCTTTGTTTTGTGGCGGGTTGCAACCATAAAATGACATAAAACTTAATTGCAATTCATTATTTATTCGGCAAATAACATTTCCATCAGCGTTTATCGAATAAGCCGTATATCGATCAAGATAAAATCCAGTGAGACCGTACGTATTTCCTTTGAGTCGATATTTATGGAATTCAATCGAATTTTACTGTTTCCATGAGGAGTTTTTCATTTGATATCACTTCATTTGGATAAAAACGTGTGGATGGAAACATAGCTGCTGTCACACGGGGAAAAATTCACAAAAGCAACATAACAGCACATACACCCACACCCCATTAAGATAACAAGAACCAGGGCCCAAATGCAGACTCAGGATGCAGGACTAGTTTAAGAAAACTTTTTATGCAGGTTTAAGACTGTCCTATGTCAGCAATGGGAAAGCAATACAACGCAAAAAATAACCAGAATAATGGGCAAGCAACAAGGCAGGCAGATCTGTAGAGTTAGAGTAAGGTAAAACAAAGACAGGCAGTGTAGACTATCTAACAGGAAATGGGTGAAAAACACAGGCGGTTAGTTAACACTATGTCTGATATTTTGTGTCTGTCTGATTCTCTAATCTGGAGAATTGTAATACCTAACTGACACAGTATAGTCTTCTACAAATAATTTCCTGTGTAATAATGAGTAGTAAAAGAGTAAACCGACAAGCCACTACAGTATAATTACTTGTACATGACATAATGGGATAATATGAGACAGCTGTAGAATGACGTGTCCAGAGCACAAGGGCTGATGGGAAGAGGAGCAGGTCTGTAGAGGAGAGGAACGCATAAAGGACACCTGCTAGACAGGTGAGGAATCGGAAAGATAAACACACACACACACACACACACACACACACACACACACACACACACACACACACACACACACACACACACACACACACACACACACACACACACACACAGACATACAGGAGAGACGGATGCAGAAGGACATGGAGCTGACGTCATTGTGACTCACACAGTGCTGGAGATTGTAGCCCCTAGGCTTACAATTGGAACATAATTGCACAGTTCAGTGCCACTGACAATAGTTGGAGCATTTTGGAACCCATTTCAATAAGCTATCAGGACCAGGCACCTGGGACAGTAAATATTATCAGTAATATGCAAACAAACTGCCATGCAGGAAGGCTGAGGTACAAAAAACAATGTCTTCTTTCTGTGTGTGTCTATATGAGTCATAAACCCACAGAGAAACACATGTTTTTCTCACTAACAGAATTACCTCTGCATTGGCTAATTCATCAGTTAACCTTAATCAAACAAATATGCTACTTGTCATACTTATAAGCACAAGTTTGCATTTGTAATTAGAAGATAAAACTGAAAAACTACAAAAACAACCTCATGCGTATCAGTTAAATTCCTATCACGCACTCGTTGATGTGCTGTCTCTAAAAAAGACCCACTGTAAGTAAAGCTCTATCATATCCACAGTTATTGCTAAAAAAAATTTGTTTGGGCTTGAAGTTGGAAATCCTGGCTCCAGACTGCAAGAAAAATCTCTAATTTGTTTTTGGCCAAAGTCTATCTGTCCACCAAATTTCATGGGAATCCCTTTATACGTGTTAGAGTTATTCTATGGAAAAGCAGATGGATAAACAAACGGGAGAAAAAACACAACCTCCTTGGTGAAAGATAGTTTTTTCCTGAAGTACGGAGACAATAACACCAAGAACTCTGTGTTCCTTACTATGTCATTTCATAACAAATCTCTCATAACAACTCATTGTGAGCTTGAAAGCAGTGGCAAAAAAGTGAAGTGGTAGCAGAGTCGTGATTGATTTATGCAAGTCTAAATGAGAATAAATGATGAACTGATACTGTCATAGCTTCCTTTAATAATTACTGAATAATTTAATGAATAAAAAATGAACGTAGTGAGTTTGATGGTTTACAGATGGTAATACTGTCTGGTTGTGCCTGAGAGACAGAGGTGTGTGTGTGTATTTATAATTGGCCTAAATTAATACAAGGGTGTGTGTGTGTGTGTGTGCGACAGTGTGAGAAGAGGAGGGAAGTGGGTTGTTTAGTGCTGTTACCAGGGTTACACCAATACTGGCCCCCTAGGGTTTTAAGGAAGGGTTGCAAAAAGTCATCACACAATGCCCATAGAAAAATAAATTGCTTTCCTCCTCGGATTCTCCACTTGTGTTTCTCTGTCTGAATACCTGCCACTGAGCCTATCCACCTGTCTTTACAGTAGCTACCATTTGTACGCTGTCTGCCATGGAACATTTTTACATCTGCAAATTTTTAGTCCTCTGTGTGAGTAATTTCAAAAGTGATTTTACAATATTTTCAGAAGTCAACTCATTTGCCAGATGAGTCACTAAAAAACCTAATTTGGATGAGGCTGTGATGAGAGGTTCCGAATTTTATAAACCTCCTGAAATAATTAAGAATCAGAATAAAGGCTTTTTAATTGCTCTTGCATGGCTCCGTTTCGACTGCTCAGATCACTGCAGCAGATGCCTCGATGCTGTTATGCTATGCTATGTCAGCCAAGGCGTGAGTGAGCATCTTTTAGACGTCATTCTTTTCATGGCTTTTATAGCGCGCATCCTACAGAAAGTTGCTGATTTTGTTTTTGTCTCACTGAAATTGAATCAGGAGAACAACACATCAGTGGTGATTACTGAGAGACTGAGTAAATTAAGGCGAGTGATCGTCTGCACGCCCATCTGTTCACCTGTTTCTCTGTCTATTTGTGTGTCTGTATGTTTCTATGTGGGTACTTGGGTGGCTGCCATGGCTGTGTACTTTAGACATTCTCTCTGTTTGTGTGGGTAAATGTGTGTTTTCTTTTTGTATGGGGTGCAGCCCTGTGCAACATGTATGACTATCTCAGAGGGACAGCGAGCTTTCTTGCTTTCACAGTTGGTCAATAAAGCAAGACTGTGTGTGTGTGTGTGTGTGTGTGTGTGTGTGTGTGTGTGTGTGTGTGTGTGTGTGTGTGTGTGTGTGTGTGTGTATGTAAGACTAGCTAAACCCCAAGGTGACCTAAGAGAATGGTTTTAATGGTTACAACAAATCCTTTTTATTCCTCCAGGTAGAATATAGACTCAACAAGACTAAGCTCCAACAGCAATGCACACATCTTTGTGAGGCTGCATTTAGACAAAGCGGTGCTTTGAGTGCTGGCATCAGCATGCTAACATGCTCACAATGCCATGTGGTTAAAAATGAACAACCCATTTAATGATGGCAGTGCATCCAAAGTTAAGGGACCTCCAAAGTTATTACAGTTCATCCTGAGGGGGACATGAATGTTTGAACTAAATTTCATGGCAATCCACCAAATAGTTCACAGACATTTCATTCAAAACCATAAATGGGAAACTTGTGGTGGAGCAAGACGATCAGGGGATCACAAAGTAATTTAGATCCATCCTCTGGGGACCATCATTATCTGTGTAAATTTCATGGCAATCCATTCTTTAAAGAGCCCCTATTATACTCCTGTTCAGTGTCATATTTGCACTACACTCTACTAATTGTAGGGGTTTATAAGGTTTACATGCTTTGATGTTCAAAAAACATATGTTTCTGATACTGTCCATTGCTGTAGCTCCTCTGCCTGAAACACTCTGTCTCTCGGTCGGCCTTCTGGAAAAGCCCAGTCTGCTCTGATTGGTCAGCTGGCCCACTCTGTTGTGATTAGTCAACCAAATTCAAATAAGATGCTGGGTGGGCTGTGCATGCTCAGGCAGCACCTATGGGCAGCACATATAAAAAAACTGGGCTGGCATTTTCAATAAGTGACATCACTAATGGAGGACTTTCAAACAGGAATGTGGGCGTTTCAAGCAGTTGAGAACAAGTACTGTCTGTGGGACTTTATGCATCTATTACACACATGAAAAATCTATATAACACACTAAAATACGGGAAAAATCCAAAAAAGCATAATATAATAATTGTTGATTTCAATTTGGACCAAAGTGGTGGATCAACTGACATTACTATCGCCAAAATCATGCTTCTAGCATGGCTAAATAAAGAATTAACTTTTCTTGACAGAACAGCTTGTGTCACAGTTGAGACTTGTCACTGTGTATGAGACTGTTATAATCAGTTGCGCAGACTGGGTTCAAAGCAGAATCAGTCATCTGCCCCAAACATGCACTCTGACAAGTGAGAACAAAAGAGTGAGTGAACTAAAATCAGTCTGCAGTGAATTTATCTTGGTTGTCATGCTGACAAACATAATTTCATTCAATTTCAAATAGAAATGTCAAAATTGACAGAGGCAGCATAATGTGCCGGTAAAAATAGAAAGTATATGCGAAGGATTGGTTCACAGCAAATCTAAAATACAAAGTTCTGAGATTAATTTAGGGGTTGAGTGTGAATCCTGCTGATGCACTTTTACCATGTCTCTCCACACAGATTTGTAGGCAAACTTTCTACTTACATGGGAGCTAATAATTTGCTCACAGTTGCTGTTCATCTTCCTACACTCCCCCTTATTCTCTCTTTCTGACTGTCCCTCTTTCCCCTCTGGCCTACTGCCTTTTCCAGCTCAAAGTCTGCTGGTACGGATTATTGCTGGATGAGCAGTCATACTATGAGAAGTCTAATCCGTCATTAAGAGACAGAGGAGTTACACAGGATTTAAAAACACAAAACGACCTGACGTGTGCCTGGACACACATATGCCAAGTACAGAAGGATACACATGTAAATGAATGGAAACATGTGTGCTCATATTATTAGTTTCAACAATTTACATCTTCAGATGGATGAAAATAGGAGCAAAATCACACCCAAACAATTTAGGAATCAGCATCTCCTACATGCCTGCCTGTTTGACATCTAAATGCTAAACAAGATGTCTCATTTTGGTTTGGAACATTGTGCAAAGCATAATCTCTCTTAAAAGAAATGCATCTCATCAAGAGTCGGATTAGTTTTTCATCTCCAGATTCTTGTATAAACTCATGTGGAGCAATGAATATCATTTATTCAGTGAATATTGCTCCTCTCAGGCAAGAAAGAAAAGACAGAAAAAGGTTACCTCCTCTGAAAATTCACACAATGATTAGAATTGATTGATTGATTGATAATAAAACAAACCATTGTCTAGTTTCTTCAGTCCTGAGTAGATTTTGTTTATCATGTTGCTTCACTTTGTTTTCTGACAGAAGTGATATTTTCATACTAAATGTCAAGTCTGTGAATTGTTGAAGATTGTGTTTGAAAACTGCTGAGTGGTCCAAGTTCCCACAATCCTAATTACCAACACTTCAGAGTGAGATGTGGACACCTCCTGCTTAATTAAGAACAGCTAAGGAGGATGCTCCTGCTGCAGCAGCTGACAAAACTCAACATATCAACCTTCAAGCACATCCTGACACTGCAGCCTTGCAGCCTCTGCCTGCCCTCTGCCTTCTTCATTTCCAAGGATGAGGTCCAACTTGTTCATCCTGCTGGGTCCTTGATTGGCTGGCAGCTGCCCTTCATGAAGGGTGAGTAAAAGGGCAGGAAGGACTGCACGGTCCTGCACAGCCAGGCAACCACTTGTTCCAAAGCTCTTTATTGGATATTGCAACCATCTTTTAAATCCAAAACCACCCGCCACCTTCACAGCTCCCTTCACAGCTTCCTTCACAACAGCTGTCACACATCAGCCAAATTCAACACTCCTTGTAGATCTGACGTTTTATTTGTTATTATTGCCTAAATGCTGTCAGTGCAATCCTACACATTACCTTTCATTGTATGAAAATGTTTTACGTACTTACTTATACAAGGAATTTGTCTTGGTGTTGTTGGTGCATGTCACACATTCTCTAAATATAAGAAGGATCGGAAGAATATAAACAATATAAAATATACAATATAAGTATAGATATATACACACAGTATATATTAACTAAAAATAAAATAAGATAAAATAAGTAAAAGGGAATGGTACAGCAGGGTAAGTACAGTGGCACGAAGAGCCAGAGGTGGAGTGTGGGGAGTGTCAGGGTGGGTTCCAGGCCTTGTTGATAAGGCTAGTGGCGGAGGGGAAAAAACTGTTCTTGTGGCGTGAGGTTTTGGTCTTGATGGACCTCAGCCTCCTGCCAGAGGGGAGTGACTCAAAGAGTTTATGCCCGGGGTGGGAGGGATCAGCCCCAATCTTTCCAGCATGCTTCAGAGTCCTGGTGGCGTACAGGTCCTGGAGAGGCAGCAGATTGCAGCCAATCACCTCTGCAGACCGAATGACACGCTGCAGTCTGCCCTTGTCCTTGGCAGTGCCTAACAGCGTACCAGATGGTGATGGAGGATGTGAGGATAGACTTTATGATGGCTGTGTAGAAGTGCACCATCATTGTCTTTGGCAGGTTGAATTTCTTCAGCTGCCGCAGGAAGTACATCCTCTGTTGTGCTTTCTTGATGAGGGAGCTGATGTTCAGCTACCACTTGAGATCCTGGGAGATGATAGTTCTCAGGAAGCAGAAAGACTCCACAGTGTCAATTGTAGCGTCACATAGGGTGATGGGGGCAGGTAATGCTGAGTTCTTCCTGAAATCCACAACCATCTCCACTGTTTTTATAGCGTTGAGCTCTAGCCTTTTTTGGTTGCACCAGGTCACCAGGTGGTCAGCCTCCCACCTGTAGGAAGACTCGTCGCCATCGGAGATGAGACCAATGAGGGAGGTGTCCTCCGCAAACTTCAGAAGCTTGACAGATGATTGGTGGTGCAGCTGTTGGTGTACAGGGAGAAGAGCAGAGGAGAAAGAACGCAGCCCTGGGGGGGGGATCCGGTGCTGATGGTCTGTGAGTCGGAGATGTGTTCCCCCAGCTTCACGTGCTGCTTCTTGTCAGACAGGAAGTCAGTGATCCAGCTGCAGGTGGAGTCAGGCACACCAACCTGGGAGAGCTTCTCCTGGAGCAGAGCCGGGATGATGGTATTAAAGGCAGAGCTGAAGTTCACAAACAGGATCCTGGCATAGGTTCCTGCGGAGTCCAGGTGCCGGAGGATGTAGTGGAGGGCCAGGTTGACTGCATCGTCTACAGACCTATTGGCTCTGTAGGCAAACTGCAGGGGGTCCGGGAGGGGGTCAGCAGGGCTTACAGTATTCCGGCACCGTGCCAGATCTCCGGCGTGCAGCCGTGAGGAAAAAAATAATAATATTTGGGAACTTGCATGCGTTTAATATTTTTGAGTCAATTGATTTCACCTACCAATCATACGCAGCTCTAACTAACGGTGCAGGGCTTAAAGTACTCATGCCTGGTGCCGGATTTCTGGTATGACTATTTTAGAAAAATAAATTACAAAGCTCACATGGGATTTGTTTTTGATGCGCTGGGTTTAACCAATCATCGAACTTCCACCTACCAATGAAACGAGTTCTAGCCAATCAGATGCAAAGTAGGACGTGTGTGCGCGTTAATAGCAGAACACGATTTGTCATTAACGATGGCCACTGTGTAAAAGCTATCTGAAGCCCAAACTACCTTGACAGAGCTGTCTGTTTGGAATCAGCATGGCAGTTATTTAAACCTAACGGCCTTGTCCCAGAGTTTAGATGTCTAGCTATATGAAAAGCTAAACAATGCCAAGTTTTTAATGAATGTACATTAAGCAACTAATGTCAACATGGACAAAATCATGAATGTACTAATTTGCTTTTTTGATGATGACCTGGCCAAAGTAACAACACAACATCTAGAAAGTTTTGTTTTCACAACAAATATGTAAATCTACATTGACTCTTAATTTAACATATGGTTGGAAGAAGTAAAAATGTATCCAAAACTTTTTACTTCTTAAAAATTAGGAATTTTATTATTGTGTAATGTAAGGACTTAAACCGTTTTGCTAGTCAAATTAACTTTAATGAATGCATATTGACACATCGTCACTGAGGTGTGTGGTGGAGTTGTTGGGGGGGTTAAGGTGGGCATAGGTTGAAGCGACAGTATAACTCATTCAGGTCGTTGGCTAGGTGTCGTCGTTGATGGAGTGGGGGCCTTTAGGCTTATGGTGCGTTCTTTTTGCCTTGGAAGTCGGAGGTCGCAACTGGGAATGACGTCACACACGAGTTGAATGCGTTCTTTTTGCAAGTCAGATTTTCATTGTTTTCATTAGCTCTAGCCAGGTTAGCCATTGTTAGCAATGCCAGTTTAAACAACGTATACGTAAACTATGTTACTACAGCTTTCACAACTGTCGATACAGGGGGCAGCAGGGGCGTAGCAAGCTTTTCAAAAGTGAGGGGGATGGATGTGATTTGTTTATTAACAATAAAAACGATGGATACAATGACAGAGGGGTACAAAATGTATAACATACAAGATATAAAAAGTTTCCCATTTAAATGAGTGATATTAGAAAAGTATAAAAACACACTCGGAACTAGGGCTGCACAATATATCGTTTTTTTTATCGTCATCGCAATATCAACCGCCGCAATATACACATCACGAAAGTTTGCGACGTATCGCTATAGACACAAAACAGATTTCTTTTTGTTTTAGGTGAAAGAAAATATGAGTAGAAAACTGCACATTTAAATGTAATGGTCATTCTTTTTTAGTGCTGCCTTTATATTCAAGTCAATGTTAAATTTGTTCAATAAAAGAACGTTAGAAATTATTTCATTTCATTTCTTTTACAAGCAATGTGTTGTATTTTAGCAGAATACTAATATAGACCTCTTTCACAAACTGTAACATTCATTTCATTGCTCACCTGTGAACCTTCCTGTGCTCTCTCTGAAACTGATGCCTCCAGCAACTTCCTCTCCTAAGTGGTAATAATGGGCAGTGTAAAGGAATAGGGCCAAACAGGTACAGCTATGGCACTAGCAAACCTCAGTGAATATTGAAAAGTAATATCATGAAATAAATGCAAACAATATCTAATGGAAATAGGCTACTGCTGTTTAATGTCAACATTTTTCAACGTTCAGCTTTCAACTTCACTTACAGGATTTCTCTTGAAAAAAGTGTCAATCTTCTCCTGCCTCTTTCTTTCTGCATCTTGATACTGCAAACCCCATCTCTGCAATAATAATACTGGTTTAATACACTCAATAATCAGTACTGGTAAAGCAATTCTTCCTGCCTCTATGTATTAATGCTCATGGGTAGCCTAATGGGTTCCATTCAGACCTTTACATTAAGTCTTTTAGTCTGTTATTTGTCAACAAGACATTTTCACCTGGCTATGCCCAGTGTTTAGATCTGTTGTGCTATGTATGCAAATTAGCACATACGTAATTATATTATGATCCGTTTATCCGTTTATTATGAATGCTATAACGTTGCTAATGTTACGGAACGTTATACTTCTTACATGGGAAACTACTCGTACATATTAGCTTTCATTTAACGTTGCTAGTGAAGTTAAAAAGGTGCAGTTACCTCCCATCCTGTAGTTACAACTGATAAACACATCATTTTCTAAATCTCTGCTACGCATATAGCTACAGTAACGGCATATAAAAAGAGATGAACATGCCACCGTACATTAAACTTTACCAACACAAATGGCAAAAGACAACCTAGCTAACTAGCTAAAAGCCTAATGTTAAATGATAGGTTCTGTTAGCTAACGCTACCTACCTAATTACGATAGCAATTTGTACCAGCATTAAAGAGTTAAGCTTTACATTTTTACATACACATTTTACATACATACATAACACATTAACGGTGATAACAAATGTACGGCAAACACTAAAGATACTTACATTACCTTACCCTATTCCTTAAAATTACTGGACGCGGTCTGTTAAGACCGCTGGCAAAATTACGAATCCCACTATGGCAACGCCATGACCCGCCCTCCGAAGCATCTGATTGGTTGGGGTTAGGCATTTCACCTCGAGTGGTTATGGTTAGGATAGCGGATTGGTCAGGGGATAGGACCTGAACAAATGGGGTCACTTTACCTTGGACGCCTGGCCAATAGTAGTGATTGAAGGGCGGGTCTTGGCGTTGCCATAGTGGGAACACACCGTTGCCATAAAAAACAGACCGTTGTTATGGACGCAATCGCTACACACAGCCATGGATGTATTATAAGAGAACACAGCCTACGACGTAGCTACGGCGGCAGTTCGACTGCGGAAAAACTGCAGAAAAAGTGTGGGTGTTCAACCCTCTCACAGGGAAAAGTGTGGGTGTTAAAACACCCACATCCCCCACGGGTGCGACGCGCCTGGGGGGCAGCCATGTTGGATTTTCAGCTCAAGGTACTCGGTGGTTGTACGAGTTCCGAGCTCGTAAATACGAGGTCAGGGGGCGTGTTTACGACTTTGACCTCGTAAAATACAAGTTGCGAGGCAAAAAGAACGCACCATTATAGTTCGTGATTTGTTTGAGCCCTCCCCAGACAGATGCAGAGTCGTTAGCTGAGAATTGGTGTTGTAGCTTCTTAGAGTATGGTCGTTTAGCCTCTTTCACCACTTTGCTAAACTTGTACTTCACATCTTTAAATCTGTCTTTGTCCCCTCTCCTGAAGGCCTCTTCCTTAACCAACCTTAACCTTCTGAGTTTGGCTGTGAACCAGGGTTTGTCATTGTTGTATCTCTCCCTGGAGCATGATGGAACACAGCAGTCCTCACAGAAGCTTATGTATAGCCTCTGTGTACTCATCCAGACTGTTGGTAGGAGACCTGAACTGAACACATCCCAGTCAGTAGAGTCCAAACACGTCTGGAGATCCTCCACAGCCTCACTGGTCCACTTCCTTGATGTCCTCACTACAGGTTTGCAGAGCTTTAGCTTCTGCCTATACGCAGGGATCAGGTGGACCATGACGTGGTCAGAATGTCCCAGTGCAGCACGGGGGACGTGATGAGCATCCCTGACTGTGGTGTAACAGTGATCCAGAATGTTCTCCCCTCTGGTCAGGCATTTAATATGCTGTCTATATTTAGGGAATTCGTGAGTGAGATTTCCTTTATTAAAGTCACTGGGGACAATAATGAAGGAGTCCTGGTTGGTTGACCAGAATGTCCAAAACTTGCAGTGTAGGGAGAAGAAAAGTAGGAAATAAGTCAGCTGGTGTTGTTCCCCTGTTCACAAGCTCTTCACTGGTAAATGAGAACCGGGTACCATCGCAAGAAACAGTTAAAACACAAAACAAAAGCGCACCGTGCCACCCTTCTGTGGTGCCATCTTGGGTGATCAAACGCGTATACACTGCCACTTTGCACTCTATACTTTGACGTATACAGTCGCAACTTCCCATTTTATCACATTAGCTGATTACATTTATTTAGCCATTTATATAAAACACATCTGTTGTAGAGTGGTCTGAGCCACTCAAGTATGCCATTTCAGTAGAAAAATGTCATATGTATTTGATATAGAGTTGGACAGCGGCACTTTGTACAGACACATAATAAATCTGAAGGAAATTAGGATTAATAAATTGCAGGCAAAACTTTCATGATGTGTGTCTGTTGCCTTGGTAAGCAAGTAGATAGATCAAAGTAATAAACATTTTTAGACGGTTACATATTTTTGGATTCAAATTTCAGTTTGTTTCGAGAGAGCGTAGAAGATGATAACAGCGGTGTTATCACTCGTTTGGAATATTGAGGTCATGTGTACAGGCCAGATAAGAGAAACATGAAGAAAATTCTAAATTCACACGGGAAAAGGTTAAAAGACTTTGGGAGCAGCATGGAATAACAGCCCCATGGTTGTGCCAGTGTTTGAGCCTGCCTGGGACTCTTGTGTCTCTAAGCGTTGGTGATAGTATTGTGCATGTGAGTGGTGTCACAGTCTGACCTTTAGAGAAAGGTCAGTCCATTTGGAGGAGGAATAGAAAGACCACGCACATGATGACTGGTGATATAGATCCACTGCAAACGGCAAAACCAGACTTGTTGACCTTTATCTATCTATATATCTATATAAGTAAGGACTTATCTAGGAAGTGATATACAGTAATTCATACTTACATGGGTTGATCTGTGTGGTGTTTTTTTTAACTATCTACTGATAACATGGCGGATGCTCTGCTCACCCTTCACCACTCATTCTTTCCCTGCCTGCTTATCTGTGCTGTTCTCCTGTGTCTCCATCTTCGCTCTACACTTAACAGAGAGTTAGGGAACAGTCAATAACATTTCTTAAGAGACAGGTTTGACACGCTGACCTTTAAATGGTGAGATAAAGACAATTGGCCTCATTCATCAACCGTTCTTACGAAGAAATGTGTTCTTAAACCCCACTTGCGCACTTTTTACAAAGATTCTGACATTCACTAATGTTTTCTTATCTTGGATTTGTTCTTAGCTAAGAAAAAAGTCTACGCACACTCAAGAGCACTCTTATGCACATTTGAGTGATGACAGTTTGTAAGAAATAATTGGTTACTGCATTTTATTTAATTCTTCTGCAGTCGTTTACTATGATATTATTTTACTGTAATGTATTTCTGATCATTTGTTGAAGAAAAAAATCATAGTATGCAAAGAAACACTAACACTGCAATTTACATCAGCAATTAAGCTGATTAAACCATGCGTTATTTTTCATCATTGCTTTCAGTGAAATTATGGCATAAAATTGTAAAAATTCAGAAAGACTTACCGTCTGATTCACTGGTGGGAGATGGCCTTGGAGGATATGAAGCTGTTGATATAGCGCCCTGGTCAGTGTCCAGTTGCTCCGCTGATGGCACACCTGAGAGTGCCGTCTCACCCATAATGGCCCCGATGCGCTGGTCTGCAATGTCTCACTTGTTACAGTCTATGGTCTCACCGTGAGGCAAAAGTTGTAGACCCGAATCGAGCTCACACCTGTAGCCAATCATGCTTTAAACTGAGGTTTGGACCTCCTACCGCATTAACATATGGACACAGAAATACAGAAATAACTAAATGTAGGTGGACAAAAATGTAGAAATACATTTAAAGCATTAATTTATTTATTTCAGCATTTATTTAATTCATTTATTTTTACATTTATTTATTTCATTTATTACTGCATACATCAATTCATTTATTTATTTATCTTTATTTATTCCAGTATTTATTTGTATATTTATTTATGCATTTATTTTTATTTATTTATTGAGACTTAAGTCATGTTCCGTCCTCCATAAAAATGGACCATTGGTAGAAAATGGGAAACAAGCCTCCTGTGTTAAAGTTGGACGCTTAGTCGCTGACAGCTGTATAGTAAAATCACATGTAAAAGATTGATAATTGCTATGAACGCTAGATGATTTTGTCTCTTGAGTGTAAACCTATATCATTTTGGGACATTTGCTGACGTAATTAATGCTCTCGTTTTTAATGGTAAGACACTATTAGTGTGGGCATGTTTTTTTTACTGTTACTAATCATCAAGGAATAAATATACAAGACGTTTTGCAATACATGGCCATAGGGAAGAATATAATTTTGACATGGTAAATTATATATGAAAGAATAATATAAGACAATGTTATTATCTAAACATGACATTGAAGTATTCCTTGTTCGAAATGGGTTGGATTGTTTACACACACTTGGGGTTTAGGTAGTCTTATGTCCACGCACGGACACACACACACACACACACACACACACACACACACACACACACACACACACACACACACACAGAGGGAGAGAAAGCCAACAAGAAATATAGTGGCGCAATGGCGCTGTGCTCTGTAAGGGATACATAACTGATTCCCATTAATTTACAGGGATGAATCCTTAATTACTGTTGTTTTTCTGAATCAAACACCCACAAATACACACACACACACATATGCACACAGTAGGTCATTAAGTCATGGACAGTGATGGTATGCTAATGAAAATGTTCCAGGGGTGGGGTGTGTCTTTAATAGGCAGATAGATGGTAATAAAGGATATATCAATGTCATTGTGGCAGAGAGTTAGTTACTGCATGGCTTACTGTCTTGACATTATGGTAATTGAATGTGGATTATATTTTTTATAGGTGTGGCCATATCATCCTTTCTTTCAATAACCAAAGATTAATTTTGAAATATCTCTTAATGGATGACAAATGTCTCGCATGCAGTTCGCGAGTATTTGAACTGTGAAGATTAGCATTTGCTAAATTGATTTTTGTTTCTATTTTAACACATATGGTTTTACCCAACCAATTGTTTTTTAAATGCATGGTGACAAAGAAGAGAAGAAAGTCTGACCGAGAACTAGAGAGATGGCACGTTAATTAGATGACTTAACTGGCTAATTAACAAATGATGAAGTGTCATGATGCCCCTGGGAGACACATGCGCGCACACACATACACACACGCACGCACACACACACACACACAGGAACAGCTGTTAAGGTTCCCCATTGCAATCTGAAGAGGCCAGATCTCATGCTAGCTCTTTTTATGCATTTGTGTCTTTGTTGTTCTTGGTGTCTTTCCCTAAGTGTGCATTCTATTATCAGTCTGCTGTTGTGGTTGGATAAGGATGTGTTTTTGGTGACTTTGCCTGGTAAAATAATAATGTTCTAATTCAGCTTCTATCATTAAAGCCCCAATAAGAACATTAACAGAAAGCAAGCACAACTAATTCACTTTCCTCTTTGCTCTGCCTTCTCACTAAGAAAGCAACAATCGACACACAGCTTTGCTCAATTTGTCAGATGTTGAAATGGAATAAAAATGAATTTGAAAGGAAAATAGCAGAATAGTGACACAATTGATACTGCCCTGTTTCTGGTAGGGCTGCAGCTATCGATTCTTTTTGTAATCGATTAATCTAGCACTTTATCAATCGGTTAATCGAATAATTTTGTTTTTGCGTTTTTAAACAACCAAAACAAATAATGCATTACGAAAATGATGTGGCTGTAAAATGATCAAGCATTTGGCTTTTATTTCTCAAAAGAACAGACGTATTTATTCCAACTCCAACATTTGGCAATTTAATTTAAAGGTATAGTGGAGGATTTTCTTTTTCCGGGTGGATCATCAAGACTATTGGTCCTCCTAGATGTCAACCATTCTGGGATATGTTTACGTAAGGCTGTCGTACGTGCCTTGACAGGTCAGCGAGCAGACCTCCCCCCCCGCCTCCCACTCTCTCACGGCCAGTCTCGGCTGGTGCTGGCTCTTGCGCCCCCGCCCCGACCTCGTCTCCCTCGGCCTCTAGGCGCACCGTCAGGATGAACAGGGCACGGGCTCGTAGTCAATATCAGATCCCACAAGACTCTCTTCTTGAAAGCTCTAAACGCACCAGCAATAAAAAACAACAACTTAGATGCTAGACGATAGCTTGTTTATTGGCCTTTAGCATGCTAAAGTTAGCTATAGAGATGCTTGTCGTAAATAGATTTTCACTAACCAGTGGCGAGTCTGACATAGTGGAAAAAGTGCAAATCTTCTTTTGGAAAGTAGGCTTGTATGAGCCATGCCGACAGCAACTTGTAAACAGAGCATGCACGAGGATAACTAAGCTCGTGCATGCTCTCTCGTGCACACGTTTAATAGGCGTTCCCTCTCGGGAGCAGGTAGAGTGTTGTGCATGTGCATTTGTTCAAAAAGTGGAGAGGGCGGTTCTTTTCTAAAATTCGGGAAAATCCTCCACTATACCTTAAATTAAGTTTCATGCTGTAATCTATCCCTGACATCAAAGTAAATATCTGTTTTATGTAGATTTCTACACCAGCAGCATTTACCATTAGGCTACTAACAAAATATCATCCGGCTCACCCCGGATAATTTCCACCGATGCCGTGTGGAACAATTAGATCCCTGCGTGTATAGTGCACGTCATAATTTAACGAGGCTTCGAGGCAGAGTTTTTGCCTCGAGGAATTTTTGTAATCGAGTTATTCGAGTAACTCGATGAATCGTTTCAGCCCTAGTTTCTGGTGTATAATACCTCTTGTTCATGTTGACCCAATATACTTATCAGTTTTGCTGGATTCAACCGAGCAAAGTTATGATGATGAAACCCATGATGCCACATGTAATCATTCAGGGCTCAGCCCAAACATAGGGTATCGCTCCATTGATTTGCTGGTCCAGTGAGAGAGACTGAGAGGAAATGACACAAAGCCTCAAAACCTGAAGGATTCTGGACTTTTGAGAAAACATTCAAGGCTGGAGCCCCAGAAGCCACCCCCTGCTCCACCGATGCTAAGCAGGCATCGCTGTTTTGCTTTTGTCCTTCAGTCACATAATCTGTACAGAGAACAATGATTACATATATGATCACAACCCACAAGTGGGGCTCTGTAGGCTGAGACTTTCATCTTTGCAAATCTGCTCACTTTCATTTGCATGTACATGAGGATTAGCCCATTTAACTAAATGGTTGCTGCCCGTATAAAAAGGCAGCAACAAGCTTACTTCTCATCGGCCATGTCCTCTGTGACTAGTGGAACAGCAGGGGGACTTGTTAGAGGGCTCTGCAAGGAGTCTGATAGCTACACCTCCTGCCATGACACTTACTCGACAACATATAATGTTAAGCCGGGCAACATGTCAGCCTACAGAAAGCTGCCACTCTACAGCTATTACACCTGCAAGGCAGATTATGCTGGTTACTGCGATTATTTTTCGGAATACTTCCACAACCAAAGTCAAGGTTTAAATGAGATAAATGGAGAATGCAAGAGCCCGAAACAGAGAGAGGTGTGTGTGTGTGTGTGTGTGTGTGTGTGTGTGTGTGTGTGTGTGTGTGTGTGTGTGTGTGTGTGTGTGTGTGTGTGTTTGTTGATAGCCTTTTTAATGGGAGGTGTGGGCTTTGTGGTTGCTTACAGTTTGTCAGTTCTATATGACTTTCTTTCGGTCTGAGTTTCAGCCTCATCCGTACACTCCTCACACACTGAGACTAGGCAGTTCCATTTTACTCCATGTACTTGTCTAACAGCTAGTACTATATGTTTTCCAGTGACCCTACTTTTGAGTAACTTGTAGAGCATTATAAACCACCCAACCTTTTCTTTGGGGAGAAACCAGGTGTAAATAAGCAGCTGCGCCACATTCTCCATATCCGTGTTTTCACTCATTTGCAAAACAAATTACAGCCTCTTCATCAGATGGTTTTATTTTCGGAAACCAATTAACCTTTTAATGTTATCAAACCAGATTCAGTAGTGTCTTTACAGTTAGCATGGAGATTGGGTAGTTGTGAGTAGGTCCAGAAGGTCTCCTGGGTTGAATGGGAACCAGAAGATAGCTGAAATTAAAGAAAGTGTTGTTTAATATTCCAGGACATCTGCTTCTTCTTCAAAAGGGATAGATGACTCCCTTACACTTTACAAAGCAAACCATTATTACATTGCCCTGTTGCACTTTTTTCCCCACGGCCATCCTATTATAATACAGTGGTGCTACCACACTGCTACCAGGGAAGGGGCAGCCAGCTGTAAGATCAGAACACTTCCTTGTTTGTTACCTCAGCTTCTGTTGCTGCCAGTAGATCAGCCCATAGGGTGAAGAAATGTAAAGGGCACTTCCTGTATTTTAGCCAGTGAATGCTGTTTAGGTACCAGTGATCCTGCTCCTGCTGTCAAGGGACAGTCTGCTCAAACACATCTGCTCACTGCTTAAGAGGGCAGCCAGATTTAGAGTGACTGGAGGGATGACCATGGCTCTACAAGCCTGTTCTCAAACACATCTGCTTGCCAAGGCAGCACTGTTAGCTGGATAGTAAGATGATGAGGGGAGCGGTGACTCAGCCCTGCTCCTCACTCCAGCTGGGTCCAGAAAGGATGGCCAAAAAATCAGACCAGGGGTCTTTGAGCCAGAGCAGTAGACCTCACTCCCCTCCATGACTGCAGTTTGGCTCTCGCCAAAGCAGGCTCCGAGCTGAGACACCATTATCGGCTGTGCCCATCACCCCAAACACCGGTGCCCAGAGCCAGTGGAGCATGATGCTGACTTAAAGCTGGCTTGTTAAAGCTGGGCCCTCACCTTCCAATGAGGCAGCATGCTGGGGAAAAAACAGCAACAATAGTCCAAGGCAAGGACTGCATGGGAAGAATAACCTGCTGCTCCTGTGCTGTTGTTGAAAAGAACATGGAAGGAGGACAGGTGATAGTAGAGGAAATTTAACTTGGCTCTCTTATCAGCATTAGTGGAAGGGTTAGGAGGAGGTGGTTCTGCACTGTTTGGCAATGCACAAATTGCAGATTTTCCTGTCTGTTTAGTGATCCAACTGCAGGTCGTTCTAAATACCCAGATCACCTTTTGTTTTTGAAGAGCTTTTTCACCTTCTACTGTGTATTTATAACAGCAGCTTGAAACCTTTTAATGAATGGATTTATTGTCTTGGGAGAAGCAAAACAAATCGCTTATTGCTTGAAATGATGAGTTCTTTGTCTATCGGTCAAGTATGGGCTTTTAGTCAGCCACCTGGGATAAAACGGCATCGCCAGGTTAAATAAGAGTACTTTGAAATGTGTTACTATAGCAACCTTCAGATGAGCCTGTGGTTAATGAAGCTAGATATACACAAGTTGTGGGATCATAATTAGCTCTTTCCCTGGGGAAAAAAGGGGGTGGCAGCTTTACACCGCTTATTTGCTGTGTGATCTGCAGACAAGATTTCCGCAACAGCAGCGTCGTGATATCAGGCTTCTAGCTGATGATCGCAGTATGGATTCATCCCAAATCAAATACACTCAAGTGTTTTAATGTTTAAAACTATGCTACTTTATTTTTAAACCAAAAAGCAGTGTTTCTCTGATTAAAATGGTTTGAAAAATAGGATGTTTGGGTCCCCTCCCTCACATTGTGTTGTCCTCAATATGTACTGTGTCTTTTATCTCTCTGTTAAAAGGGAGGGTGTTATAATTTGGATAAATGTCAAATATTAAGCACTTGTGGCATAATCCGAACCTTCTGTCTCTCTATCGTTATCCCCCTTCATCTCTCTCCCTTCTCATTAGCAGTCTCCTCTCTCCTCCCCCCACATCACTCCATCCCTCCTCATTTCTTAGTCAGATGGGGCTTTGCAAGGCAGAAGGTCACATAAATGTCTCTCTTACATGCACACAATCTCTCTCTCACACACACTTTTGGTCTCCCCCACTTTTTTCTCAAACACTGGCTCTATTTCTGCTCTATCTTACATGAGAATGCATACATTATTAAATGTCTCTTCTTTGTTGTCCCCCTTTTTCACTCTTTTACAATGGTCTCTCCTCCACTCTCTCTATCTCTCTTCCTCTAAATACAGTACATATATTATTGTTTTTGGATATGATACAAGAGGTGACATATTTGGGGTTGTGACCTAAATCTAAAGGTAGATTCAATACCCAGAAGAAAGAAGCAAGCAACACTTTCATCTGGGTGCCTTTCAAAGCACTTCACCCATCACTTAATCTCCATTGTAGCAGCAAAGTATGGTACAGCAATCTGTTTTCACTATTATGTCAATTTTTCTCAATTATACACTTGGCATTATGCTATATAACAAGCACATTGCCACAGACATTGCATTTATTTAATTGATAATAGTTTATAGAAATATAGTAGCACAAAGAGGTGGTTAATTCCCCTGGGATGTTGTATTGCAAGATGTACATTTAGCAAGAATTATTTAGCCCAAGTAAGTACACTGTCATTCCGTTTTCTCTGGTATGCTAGCATTGTGATAACATGCATTGTCACATCATCAAACAACCTCGAAACTTTTCAAAATGAGAAAGTGGACGCAGGAATAGAGAGAGTTAAAATACGGGGGGGCACGCTCAAATCAAGTGTTGTTGGCAATGTTAGCTGGCCAGGAGCCAGAGGAAAGACCCCAGCATCCAGCATTGATAATATACCCATGGCAAAAAATTCCACAGCCAGCAAAGGAGTTTTGTAGCCATTTTCTTCAGCCCCTTGTTTGTTGAGAAGCTGTCCGTTCTCCAATCCAAGATTTCCAGGGTTGAATGTAATGCTGCATATGCCTGCCTTCTGTCTGCAGTTGGCTCCCACATCAGCCAATGCCTAGCATTATTTAATAAGGTATGTACTATAAGCTATATAGCCCCACAAGCAAATAAATAAGCCCTCAAGCTTCAGTAAGAAAAAATATCTTGAGCACCCATTTACAACATATTTTCTTACTTTTTGTAAATTAAATTGATTACGATGCTGTGTAGCGTTGGCTATTTCTATTCTGATTTCATGGATTGGAAAGCATTTAATCTACACCCTCATACCTATATGCAGTACATTCAGCATTTACTTATATAATGTAGTCTATAGTATAGTATTCTATAATTTCAGTATGTCAGAGCTCACTGTGCAAAATATGTTTTGGAGACGACACAATTTTTAACGCTGTATCACACATCAATTGATCCTAAGGTTCCTCTACCAACCAATCTCAATTTCAAGACTCCCAATCCATTATCAATATTGACTGCCGCAATGGACACATTGACATGGTCTGTATTTGTATACAAGAATTGTGTAAGTTCAATACAGCTTTTACATGTGTTTTTAACTGTAAAACACCGTGGTTGTCAGTATTACAGACACAAAAACACCCAGTATCTGGTGCACCATGCTAGTGTCTTCCACTCGAGCTCTGCAAGAGTGTAAAGGCTTATAAAGCTCTAATCCTACATTTTAATTATTCTTTATAGAATTAGTTTAGCATTAGAAACTTCTTCTGAATCCTTAAGTACTTGACATTATATTGCTTAAAGTGCAGAAGTGGAATCTCACACGTTTGGCAGGCGGAGAGAAAAGTAATTTTACTGTTGTCCAAAAAACATTTGAACTGAGTGACAGATAGGAGAGTGAGAGGTAGGCAGAAGTGCATAGCTGTGTAACACCCACAAAATATGACAACAGAGGCAGAATCAATAGTCCTACTCTGTGTTTACACTCACTAAGACATCTACGAAGTGACCCCACCATAACCAGAGAGATTAGTTGTCACGCACTTGTCAACTCCACACTCCCTTTGTGCGATGAAGGTGTGTGTGTCCGTGTGTGTCCGTGTGTGTCCGTGTCCTTACAGCATTTTATGCCTTTTTAAAATAGTTTGAGTAGTCACCAATGATGTTTTTCTTGCCAACTACCTTCTCATCTGAAATCTATATTACACTTACTTACATTTCTGTGATCAGGACACTATTTTAACTTAACTGTTATGTTTCTAATTGCAAGAGGATAATTAGAGCAAAGCTTTGGAGTGAGTTCCCAGCGCACCCTTAACCTGCCAATGCATCACGAGAGCGCCCGCTGGTCTGGAGGATGTCCTCCGGAGGACCGGTGATGCCTTCGTGGCACAACACCCACACGAACACCACCAGTTGCCCGAAATGCGTGATCTTGGAGCAGCTGCTTCATCTGCCTGTTGCCCCTCTGTCTGTCTGTCTGGTTCTTTCCAACTCTTGTGAGGCCAGGTCTTCGTCTGTATACTCAGGTTCGAATAAATAAGGACGACCATCAAACTCAAAAGCCTCTTCCATATGTTCAATATCTTCTTCGATATTCTCCATAGTTACGTTACTCCATAGTTAGTTACTCCAAGCTTCTTCCCTTGTGAACACCTCCGCTCTTCACGCTACACTGTAGCTCCTCCGACCTACATTGTTATTTATCTTGCTACAACTGAATTCACACGGGACTTCAGCACGAGACTGCCGCTAGCCGTCTGTTAGTGTTTTACTGAACAAGGCACAGGCATAATTCTGCCCGTTTCCATGTAGTTACATAGTCAATAATATGCTCATAACCACTACAGCGCTCAATTACCTATTTTTGAGGGGGAAATAAATGGAAAAAAATCGCCGCTTATGCATCACCGGTCATCCGGAGGACAGCCACGACCAGCGGGCGCTCTCGCGATTGTTGTCGGTGCAGCAAGCGAGGACTGCGGGCAGGAAGCAGAAGCAAGGCCGCCGGTCGGACACTACCACAACGATCCCCACGGCAGAGAATACTACTCTCCAACGCCAGATGGATCGCACACAAAATGGATATATATCATATATATCCATATATATGCTACAAATACACACGGGACTGCTGCATGATGATTATTACTGAAGCCTGACTGAACACCCTCTCGTCCCAGACGACAGCTAGCTAGCTAGCAGCTAACAGGGTAGGTGAAAATTGAAAATGCATCTTGTTCATGGCCCTGTTCATGTTACACAGACATTTTAATTGCAAGATACACAAAGGCACTATTTAATTTATGCCCCCATAACTGCCGTTTAGCTTAGTGGGAGCGGTGAGCATTAGCTGCAGCAGCTCCATCTACGTAGCTGCTGTTGCGCTAACTGTTTTTGCAATAGACAGGTCTCGCATAGTTATATTTAGCTAGATTAACGTAAAAATTGGCCGGAGTTCTCCTTTAATCTCTATAAACAGATATCTGCATATGAATGCAGATGTCTGTAGGCATGGGACAAGATTTAGGTATCGGAAGCGTTTTGGTTTTGAGCGGGCTTTGGTTTCATGCAGGTAATGCAACAGTCTGTGTGGAGAGCAAAAGAAAAGGAAAGCATTGGCCAAAATGCAAGCGCGGAACCCATCGGCTATTGTTTTATGATGTAGCTTTTTATTAGCCTTTTTGTTGTTTTTTTCATCTGTTTATAGAGATTAGCCTTAATATGGTATGGACCTAAAACACCTACAAAAAGTATTGACTTGGACTGTAAACAATGACCGGTGCACAAAAGAGTAAGTATTGTCCTGCATATCTGGTGGCTTTTATCCATTTATATGAAGCAACATGTCATTGCAGCCATTTTTAATGTGCTGCTTGTCTATAAAGTGTGAGCATTTCAATTGGAGAGGGATTGACCCCTTTACTTTGACTTGAAAGAGTAAAACTACAGATGCAAAAATTAGAGAAAAAAACAAACATTTTATTTCTACCATGCTAATCACCTCACAACTTTCTAGATTCATCTTGCAACCCTTTGTAGGGGTCCTGACTCTCAGGACGGGAACCAACCGATTAGGGGTTTAAGGCACCAACCATGAATCACGTTGTCTCCTATTCTAAACTGGCCGGGATCTTTAGTGCATATTTATTTCTCCTCATTTCAAACTCCGATGGGGTTGTTCTGGATCACTGGGCCACATGTGGAGCATAGCGTGAGTTCATGCAGATAAATGAAGTTGTGCTTGCATTAGCTGATCATTCGTGCTTCACCATCACTGGCTCATTCTTCATTTGCTCTCTAGTACCATCTAGTACCACCTCTTTTGTATGTTTTTTGAGACATTATCTGCTGATTTGTAACTCAGCAGTTACAAATGCTCAGCTCAGCAATGGATGGACAGATAGATAGTCTGACTCATCATTTATGAAATGCAAAAAACAAGTCAAGTGTTTTTCTCTCATATAACAAAATGATAATGGGTGCTATGCGAGACTAGGTGGATAATATCTGGAATCTGTCCTGTCTAGGGTTGGGTACCGAAACGCGGTGCCAATAGGGCACCGGTTCCGACGTAAACGGTAGTAACAAGACCGAATAAGAACGAAACCTTCAGTGCCTTATTTCAGTGCCTGACTTTACGCTACACTCGACAGCATAGCTATCAGCTGGTTTAAACACGGTTAAAATGCTGACAGCTAACATTAAACAGTCAGTCCTTTTTGGCCTTTTTACGGTTGTGCAGAGCTTTAGCCGTAGCCTACGTAAGTGGCCTGATGTTTGGGGGGGGGGTTTAGAGCGAGGAGGAAGTGAGAGAGTGACGGCAATTAGCTTCGGAGCAAGTAGCGATTCTAGAGTCATGTTGTTTATGGTGAAGGAGAAACAGGAAATGAGTCTGGGGAAATGCAACGCTACCAAGCCACGGCCGAGCGACGTGCAGTTAGTATTTTTCGAGAGGTGCACGTCAGGCTACGGTGTAAACGTGAAATATACTGCACGTTCCCAAGCTGGCGTGCACCGTCAAAATGACGCGAGCATAGGCTCACGACAATCCCATGACGTCACATTTGGATGCGCCAGCTTGCCTGCGGTTACTGTAAAACATGCTGTAGAGTCCCTGCGCCGTCGATTCTACGCACGACCATAAAAACCCCTTAAAGTGTGACTGTATTTCAACACCGTGACCAGAGTGATGGAGAAAGACTCTCTCTATGGCTCTGACCAGGACGCAACAGTCTGCTCTGGAGCCCAGCAGCTGCCGACGTCGGAAAAACACAGACGGTGCGTTCACTGAAACCTACAGTCTCGCGGTGCATTCAAAGTTATTGTAAAATACCCTTTTCCCATCTGGTGGTTGTTTTTGTCGTTCAACAGCAATTTACTGGTGAAATAAGTTATTTTTTATTATAAGTTATAGTTATTACATTACTATTAAATCATTTCATTTTGACCGTATGGCTTTAGTAATAAACAAGTTATTCTTAAATGTTGCCAACTGTTTAGTACCCTTCTTTTTTTTCTTCTTTTTTTTTTTTCTTTTCTTCGTTTTAAAAGTACTGCTTTAGCACCGGTATCGGAAAAAACTCAAATGATACCCAACCCTAGTTCCAGCTTACAGTATATAAGTAGAAATGTCTTGACTAATTTTGCAAATATGGTGACACACAAGTTCCCTGCCCTACTATAACCTGCAAACAGATTGCTCTGCCATTTCTTTGCTGTGTCTACAACTCTGTCTAGAAAACTATAGCCATAATCACACCACACACTAGAGGTGTGTGTGTGTGTGTGTGTGTGTGTGTGTGTGTGTGTGTGTGTGTGTGTGTGTGTGTGAGAACATGCATGTGTGCGGTATCACCAGCCGAGCAGTGAAGTTAATTGGCTTCAGCTGAGAGGAGCGGCAAGACAATAGCTTTAAACACACATACACACACACTGTCAGAAAAACTCCCATAGAGACGTACCGCACACACACTTTACTCAAACATAGACGCGCACACACACTCTGAATTCTTAGCTTGGCTAAATCCAAACACTGAAGCGTATTGTTGTGTCTTTATTTAGACACATGGCTTACATGGGCCACAACAGCACCTGACAACAATGCCTGTATGTGTGTGTTTGTGATGTATATGAGTGTTTAGGTCACTATAGGGTAATATGTGAGCCATGAAACAGGTTTTGTGGTTAAATGGCAACACCATTTTACCACCCAATTATGTATTTTTACCTGCCAAACTTGTAGAATAGTGGAAGTGGGCTGCCTGCTGACAGAAAAACTGACAGAGCCGTCAACAACCACAATAGCACCCAACTTCCAACATTTGTGCTGGTTTGCCCCCTAGCCTCTCTCATACATTCTTCCCATTCTCCCCCTGTGATTCCTCACTTCACTTTTCTTCTTTCTTTTAATGTCTGCTGTTTGGGAGGGCAGGTGTAAAATACCCTAAATATCTGTGAGACATTGAAATAAGACATGTTGTTGTTGTGCATGAGAGAGAGAGAGAGAGAGAGAGAGAGAGAGAGAGAGAGAGAGAGAGAGAGAAAATTCATCTCTGTGAAGCCCAGACGTGCTTGAACACCTGTACTCCAAAATCAATTGCACACACAGCCAATTAACTTCACTGCTTAGTTGGTGATACCACACACATGCATGTTCACACACACCAAAGTCTTATGTTGGAAATTACTTTTAGATTGTTTCCTCACGAAAACACTCTCCCCGACAGAAAAACAAACATTGTGCATTTATCAGAGTATCAGATATCCAAGGCAGAGATAGATTACACTTACAATAGACATGTACATTTAGTACATTTTAACACTGTGTATTTGCAGAAACAATACATTTTCTTTAAGCTTGGCCTTTTTTTGTAATGCATTTAAAAGCCGACACTGTATCCCACCTTAGATCAAGGCAAAGGTACATGGGGATGAGACTCACAACAATGTTTTTGGGGCTTTTGTAGCTCTGCTGAGTTAGAGGTTAAGCACAATGTTGTGGAACACTGCAGACATGGAGAGGTGAAGTTCATTGAAAACATGTACTTCTTTCTGCTTGTGTTTATACATCTTTTGCAAACACAAACACACACAAAAACTGAAAAGGGCAAAAATCATTGAAATGTTTTGTCACCCTGCCATCTAGATTTAAACGTGTAATTGGTTTTCCACGGATTGTATTCATGTGACCTTGACGGTGGTAAATTAATTTGACTGTCAGACAGTTACAGTGTACGGTACTAACTGTCTGAAAAGTATCTTGGCTGCCTCCCTGTCGCTGTCCAGAGTGCTGATCACATACTGTCTGAGGTTCTAGCCCTTGTTGGTTCCAGCAGACAGGAGTGGTGGGAGCTTGTGGCTAATACGGATATTCATTCAATCTGCTTGTCATTGCTTTCTCTTGTTATTCCTTGCCATCAAACAGTGTGTCTTTTAGTCACAGAATGCTCAGTCTTGGAATCAACTACACCAGGCAAATCCAGTCAAGCCAGTCCATCTAGTTTGTCTCTCCTTGTGTAGTGGCAATGATAATTAGCTTCTGATTAGCTGTTCAGTATGGTTCTCTGTTTGTTCTTTTTTCCTTGCAGCTGTGTGTCCACAGTGGGTGTTCAGTTTGTAGCTTGGCAGTGGTGTTTTTGTTGTTTTGTATTATTTGCCCTGCTGAGTCATGTATAAAAAGACTTTAACCTGTGCCAAGCCTCTTTGTCATCTCTGCAATTGGGTAGACACAATGTTGCAGCATACTATTTTTTTTTCTCCCCATTGCCCTGCTTCGCATTCACACTACATTTCAAATCAGACATTTTGTAATGCTAACAGGCAAAAAGCCAGATCCATGAGTGAACTCCACCAGCATATACCTGCATGGCATCTATAATCCAGCAGAAACCTCATAGTTATATTATGGGTTTTCCAATTTATTATTGCTCTTTCCAGATGAAACCTTTTATCTTTCCTTTTTTTTCAAATGTAATTGACAGCTGAGGTTGTCTCCTACATGTTACTGAGGAGAACTAATCATATGTGAAGAAAACTGAAAAATAAATGACTCCCTCCTATGCCTTTCCTTCTCTCAGCCTAGATTACAAACCTCCTATTCCACCTCCTTCTCTCTCTGCCTACCTTTTGTGTCTTGAGGGAAGATTTTTGCATCAGCTTTGTACAGTCAAATCACTCTTCATATATACTTCAACCAGGATTTATCCCTAGAGAGTGAAATTAAAAAATCCAGACAGTAAGACAGTGTCTCTTGCATATACAAAATGCATTAAGTGTGCCGTGTTTACAGACTGGACAGTTCCAATCTATGCACATACACTATAATTTATAAATGAACACATAATGGCACTGAAAAGTAATAGTTTTTGATGCATTTTTGCTGTTAAAACTTGACATTCAGTGCACCGAGACAGATCAACTATCTTTATTGATCAGGAAAACAGCCTGAGGATAGGACCTCTTCTTCAACCTAGAGGTTTAAGCTCTAATCCTACAATACAAATCACTGAGACGCAGGCTGGCAAATCAGTGATTGACCAGGATGGTCTGGGTCTTTACGGAGTAATGTAGGTGAGTGCAGTCATGGCTGATCAGTGCTGAGGGCAGCTGTGGAAGAGTGTGCTGCAGGAATATAAGAACTTCCTCCTTCGCCACATGTATCATGGGCTTAATTGAACAAGGTATCTGTGGTAGGACATGCTCTACTCACAACCCCACTGATATCGCTGTCCTCAAACCATTAAAGCACATCTGCTACACATGTTCCTTCCATCTTCCATCTGCTGCTAAACTTTTAATTTGCATCCATCTGCATGACCTGTACATACAATATACCCTGCAGTGCATATCTGCACAAATAGACTAATTACCTCTGAAACCAAACACCCCGAATAGCTTTTAACTTTTAATGTTTCCCTTGCAGATTTGAAGTGTTGATTAGCTCATAACAGTTTGCAATTTTATAACAGTGCATAGTTTGTTTTGGTGAATGACTAGAATGCGACTCCTAAAGTTGATGTGACGCAATGAGCTAGAGAGAAAGCGTTTCACTCTGCTAAAGTTGTTGGAACTACAAATTAGAGGTTACCCCGATTAGTCAAATATTCGATGCACTGATTGAAAGAGCCTGATTTGACTGCCAATCTCACAATCGAATCTTCGCAGAGGTGAATTTTGGCTATATGGGGGTGCTTAGTGTCTGATTTTACATATAATTACCAGTTTTCTCCCAATAAGTTAATATACAGCATATCGTGATATAACTTTGAAATAGTAAAAGAAGAAAAAAGTAATATGCAAGTTGTGTTGTCCACATACCCTCAATTTTTACTGCGTACTGCCACCTGCGTAGTATGCACCCATTAAAAAAAAACTGCGTAAATGCGTCTCTCACATGACAGCTTAAAGTGATGGTTATTTCACCCTAGGGTCCTTTGCACCATCACCTCGAGCTACATACTGTAGTTCTATAGGTTATGTATATGCTTGTATTTAGAACAAGATAATTACTTCTTTATGTTTTTATTCCATAGCTCTTCAAGGCCAATTTTAAGCCCAAAATCCATGAGTGTACCGAAAACCTGCAGCATCTTATTTTCACTCTCTTTGGGTCCTTGACAGAAAAAGTTGAAGAGGCTCTCAGCTCAAATTCGGCTTTGCTTACAGAATGATAACTACACATGAGCGCCAAAAGGCTGAGATAGAACAATATACTGACTGCAAGATTGTGTCCTCTCCCCGTGTGTGTAGCACAGCATGTGTGTGTCAGAGGTATTACTGCAGACATGCTTGGGAGGTTTTCATCTGCTGAAGTCTGTTGCCTAAATCCTGCAGAGAGAGAGAGAGAGAGAGAGAGAGAGAGAGAGAGAGAGAGAGAGAGAGAGAGAGAGAGAGAGAGAGAGAGAGAGAGAGAGAGAGAGAGAGAGAGAGAGAGAGAGAGAGAGAGAGAGAGAGAGAGAGAGAGAGAGAGAGAGAGAGAGAGAGAGAGAGAGAGAGAGAGAGAGAGAGAGAGAGAGAGAGAGAGAGAGAGAGAGAGAGAGAGAGAGAGAGAGAGAGAGAGAGAGAGAGAGAGAGAGAGAGAAAACAAGAAGGTGAAGCGGAGAAACCCGACAACAGGGGAAAGTGAAGAAGAGAGTGGTGGAGAGAGGTGTTTTTAGCGGAATTAGATTGTTCCTGAGTGTGAGTCAGGCTCTTTGCTTCAGCCTAATGGTGATGGATGGTCCACCGCTTTGAAACAATGGAACACACATAGATGCACAGCACAGTGAGGCATACACACACTCACAATGCACACTTTTACAACCTACAAGCTTTAACCCTGAGTCTTTGTTACCTGATAAGGTTTTGGCTTCATTTGTTGCATAATCCATACAAATTGGTTGGAACTGACCAAATGAAGACATGGAACAACAAATTGAAGAAACTGTTTGTTTGTTGAGGAATGACATCCTGAAACACTAATGCACCTCAGTGATACTGTAACCAACAGTCAGATTGAATTTGTTATTGTTCATGGAATGACGGAAGAAAACTGGATTTCCAAGCCCTTCTCTGAAAACAAAGGAAGAAACAATGATGTTGAGAACAATGTGAAATACGATAAAGGACTGAGGTTAGAAGCAATGACTCCCAAGATTAATGAAAATTAATCAAGGTGAGAATTATTTGTTCCCAACAATCACACATTTTATGTTGTCAAGTTGTTGTCTAGTACCCAGACTATTTCCTTTTTACCACCCAACATTTGTCCAACTAAGAAGAAATGTCTAGCAGCAAGATGTGCAAATATATGAGTAAACATATAAACCTCACACAATGTAACAAAGAAATGCAATGCACTGAATGTGCTGATATATAGTACCATTGAATCACTTAAAGGTGCAGCAGGTAAGACTTATAAAACTAACTTTCTGTCATATTTGTTGAAACTGACCTAATGTTCGAGTAGAACTACATGAAGCAGGTAATTTAATCCGGCTCCTCAGGCACCACCTGTAGTGCGATTTGCAAAAATCCACAGCTCCCTGTTCAGATTCGCCAATCAGGCCCAGGGGTGGATGTCTAACTGCTTGCCAGTCACTGCTCATGCGCACACATTCATTCTCCCTTGTGGGGGGAGGGGCTTAGGATACCGTTTTGGCCTTTAGCAGAAAGGGGGGAGGGAGTGAGAAGTTGTTGATGTTCAATTGTTTTGACTAAGTCCTAGATCTTCCCAATTTTACCTACAGCACCTTTAAAGCTAACCCGAATACAGATGAACATTGGAGTTTTCTTCCAAAAGACAGACTCAGATATGAGTTTTGTAAGGCAGAAGTTTTAGCACTTTGTGTAGTCATTGTTGAGTCAAGTATGAATCAATATTGATGGTTAAAACAACAAAATATCTATAAAGAGTATGCACAGGGAAAAAGAGCATTTCTAGATATATTGCAGCATTGTTAAATGGATAAGTTGTGCTATTGGATACCAGTCTAAAAAAAGCAACATGTATACAAAAGATTACATGTAATAGTCTGTTCATCAGTTTACATGTTGCAGTAGGTGAGTCTAACACATGAATCCTTTGTTGTTTCACCTGAAATATTACTTCACTTTTCCATTTGTTGATCATCACATAACTGAAAAATATGGGTCCACTTTGAGGGCCCCTGTATCCTGATTGGTTGATCATTCTGGTTAGCCTAATCAGACTACTTTCTGACTTTCATATTCTGTAGGGTAACATGTTTGAAAAAACGTGTTCAAATCGAAAGTGGCAAATTCAGAAAGTGATTGGTTTCTGACTAAATACCCCCTTTGTCTAACCTAAAACCAGAAAAGCTTTTTTAGATATGTTATGCTTCGTGTCAAACATAATTATTTGCTTATTGGAGATGTGGAAGCACTTCTCTGCTTAGGAAGTCAATAAGTGCACTTAATGATATGACACACTTTTATTCAATTCAATTTCCTTCACTTTTAATAAAAAAAAAAGTTTAAACTTCAAAAAGAAATTGGACGAATTAAAAGCTCCTACAGTCCCTGAGGCAGGCAGACTTTTGAATACGCATATTTGTGTGTGTGCACATATATATATACACACGTATATGTGTGTAGGTGGGTAAATGACCAGGGTCATGTCACATAACTTACATGATAAGATACGTTTAGTAAAAGGTTGGACTTTCCTCGGAGCAGAGCGTCTGGAATCATAATACTTACAATTGAGGGCAATATATCAGTGGTAACATCAAGACTGGATAACATAATTTAGTTGTGCTAACAGTAGATCAACAGGTCGTGATTAGTTTCAGCCATTCAGTATTTTCAAGATATATTTCTTTGAAAGAAAGACGGTAACGCTTCTTGCTGTCCCAATCATTTTTACTCTGTCAGCACAAAACATTACTGCAATGGAAAGTTATGAAAGGTATATATTAAAAGTAACTGGCCTTGCTCAGTTTTTTTAATGAACTCAAAGATGACCTTAGTTTGCTGCATCAAGGAAAGAAACATCTCCCTTTTTGACCTTAAAGGAACACGCCGACTTATTGGGACTTCAGCTTATTCACTGTATCCCCCAGAGTTAGATACTTGGGCGGAGTGATTTGCTCGCAGCACATGAGAAGCCCCGTGGTGAGGAGCAGAGAGTAACAGTGGTGCTTTTCAGATGTTGCACTAATCACTCCGCCCAAGTAGAGGTGCTTCGCCTTCTGAGAATATAGTTCCAAGTTTGTGTATGGTTAGAAGATGGCTGTGACCTTGTTACTTGTACACGATGTGACTATACAAATCACAACATGTAAATAGGAAAATGTTGGCGTTATTTTGTCACTTATTGGGAGCAGTAGGCTAGTTGGAGCCGGTTACCTCCAGGATCTGTGCTAAACTAGGCTAGCGGTGGGTGCACCAGAAAGAGTTAGGACACGCACGGAGATGAGAAGGGTATGTATATACTTATCTAACTCTGGGGGTTATGGGGGGGTGAATAAGCTAAAGTCCCAATAAGTCGGCGTGTTAAGTGGGACAATGTTGTTTAGTGTTGATGAGGTTGTCCAACCATTTTTGATGTCAGTAGTAGGGCTGCACGATATGAGGAAAATATGCGATATGCAATAACGTTGTTGAATATTGCGATAACGATATTACATGTGATAAATAAACAGATATCAAGTGGACTCAGTTCTGCATTCTGCTGCTTTCAGTATTCTGCTACAAAAAAAACAAATTGCTTGTAGAATTTAAAACGCATCATTTCCAACATTCTTTTATTGAACACATTGAACATTGAATTGAATATAAAATGCAGCACTAAATAAAGAATCTTACATTTTAAAGTGCAGTTTTCTACTGATGTTTTTGTTAACACAAAGCATCTTTGAGTGTCTTTCGCAAATGCCGCAGCCTTTCGCTATGTGTATTGCGGCAGTTGATATTGGGATGGTGATTAAAAAACGATATATTGTGCAGCCCTAGTCAGTAGGCAACATTGCATCACTTTGTAGTGTATCTAGAGATGAGCCAAACCTGGCTGGGAGTTTTCATCTTCTCAGCCATGTTTTGATTGCGCGCCGATCACATTATAGGTGCTGTCCAAGCAGAGTCAATGATTTTCTCATCCTCCGGTATCTTTCGATTTCCAGTTCTGCTGTAGTCGGACCTCCTTTTTTTTTAATGTGGGCACACCCGAAGAAGCTGGATGTAGATCACATTTATCTGTCAGAAATGACTATATAACAGCCTGGAACTCTTACTTTGATTCCTTGATAAAGGTCTGTTTTGACTTTCACCACTTAATTTGTCATTGGTATGATTTGATAAAGATGTGTATATTTTACACATTAGTATCACACTTTATCTTTAATATATTCGAAATCCAGCAGAACCTTTCCTCTTCAGCTGTGCATGTGTTGTGCGTGTGTGTCTATTTTTCTTTTCTCTTTCTCAGGCACATTTTTTCAGACACTTGCAAAGCAATACTGTGTGTCATTGGATGCTATCAATGTCGTAGCTTCCGCAGATGTTAGCACTGGCTGACGTCCTATCTGACACTGTGTTTCTACCTGGCAGTGGATGCAGGTGCTGTCCTGGCTTCTGTTAAGATGTTGGCTAGAAGTCCCACTCCTGCGTAATCTTTCTCCATCTGTTTCCTTATCTCATTGTCATTGTCTAAATTGTCTGTTTTGAACCCACAGCATATCTTCTTGTAGTGTTTTCTCGAGATCTGTCTTTTCTGAGGGTCTGTGGTCTGTGGTGCATTGTTTCGCCTCACTGTATCTATATTATTTATATTTTGATGCACACTATGTTGCCTAAATCTGTTGCGTGATTGATTGTTGATTAGTTAAAAGTACCCTCTTTGGCTCTTTTTATGATTATGTAGGGACATTGTTGTATACATTAGGGATTAATAATTTAATAATTAATCGTTTAACCGTTAACCGACAGTTAGAATTTTGACCGATTAGTACAATCAGTTAAATTGTTGAAAACAATATAAAAACACAAACAAGTAATTAAAAAATGTGTATTGTGTGATAAAAGAAAACTGGGCTATACAGTACAATCTATTTCGATTTAAGCTTCATATAGTTCATATAGCTCTCTGAGTCTGCTGGATGGGTGACACATGGCACTATATCAATTAGGGCTGGCAGGTTAAATCAGCCGTGATACACACATAGTATGTTAGGCAGACAAACAGCTGACAACCTCGCAGGTGGATGCGATGAAGACGGGCTCGGGCTCCGCTGACAGCTGCGGACTTGTATCAGTTTGCGCAGACGTGCAAGCGGCTCCAGGAAAGCGGCGGTAGAAGCAGCACATGTCCACGGAACGCGGAAAGTATGTCCGAGCCTCCTGGATGCTTCTTGGTTAACCGTAAATGATCAGTAAACGAGGGGCAGCTATCCGTCAGAAAAATAAATCATCTAAATTAGCAACACCACTATTCATGTTTTTTAATGGCTAACTACCTGCCAGACATCCACTCACTTTGCAAATCAACAAGCTTTCCTTCAACTTTAACTCTCAACTTTATTATCCCAAAGGAAATTTGATTTGCAACAGGCATCAAATCACGTCAAGGACCATGACAAACATAAAACATTGACAACACAACAACAGCAACAAACAGAACAATTCCACACCACAAATGAAAACAATGTGCCACACTGAACCAGAAACTAAAAAACAAGCTAAGAACATTTCAATCAGGAGAGACTTTCTTGCAAATATGAAAAGATGTATTATACAAGACAAAACATGAAATGTGCAAAGTCTCTGGAGCTTAGACTCCATCAAATCCATAAATTATGTAAGGGGAGTATAACTCATACATATCCCCCGATGGAGTCTAGACACTGGTGGTGGTGACGAAGGTGCACAGGAACCAATCGAGAGTGCCAAGAGGTAGTCAGTCGACGATACCCGAAGTACTTGGGTGATACTACCGGTGGTTGAAGGGGAGGAGGCGGGACGCACTGTATTCCTGAGACGACAACTGACAACCGGATAGGAGAGAGCAGATTTAAAACAGGATGTCATGCTGTGATTGGCTTGCAATACATTGCTGTCTCTGATTGGTTTAACTGAAACAGCTGAAGCTGATTGACTACTGACAAGTGAAGGCCTAGGAACAGCTGATCAATTAGGAGTGATGTAAAAAAGGAGTTTGAAGTCTTCCTGAAAGAACTTAAGCTGAGCTCCATTAGAAACAGCACAGCAAATACATACATGTTAAGTGCTGTACAGAGGAAAGTCAAATTGAATGGAATAGATAAATAAATGATCAGCTCAAGCTTATTCAGCTATCTAACACATATATGCATAAAAAGCAGCAGTTAATGAAGTAAATGAAGTGAATTAAGCTTCTCAGTGGCCACAGGGATAAAAGAAGCCCTGGCATGGCTTGTTCTTGTTCTGGGCATTTTGAAACGGCGGCCAGAGGGGCAAGAGACCAAACTCCTTGAAAAGTGGGTGGTATAGGGCACCTTTAAATTCTTTGGATTTATCACAGATCACAAATAAACGCAGCAACCAGTTTCTTTTGCTGTCAACCCTGCTAACATTACTTGCCCTTTTGTGAGTAAATTATTTTTTCCTTGAATAGTCCACTCTCTTGATGTCATTATTAGTACATGTTGATTACTAATTTTGTGTATTTTTCTCATCCACCAAGTCCCTCCTTTCAACTTGTCTCTGCCATTGGTTTTCTGTTTTGACTTTTTCACTTTCCTGTTTCTATATTGATCTCACTTGGCCGTAGGGTCTGCGAAGTAGATGCCCACACTGTCACAGAATTTGACCTGTGACTGTGACACACGCACATATACAGAGCACAGTGGTCCTTCTGTGAGCCATTTAGCCATGGGCTATGTAACGTGCCACCTGTGTGTGTGTGTGTGTGTGTGAGTGTGTGTTCTGCCCTTTGCAAATGTATGTCTTATGATTAATTCTTGTCATTCATCCCAATATTCCCAAAACCCATTCTCTGTGCCTGGCTCTTTATCTCCCCCTCTGTCTCTCCCTCTCTCTGTTTCTCTCTTTCGCACTCATTTGCTTTCGTCAGTACCTCAGATTCTCCCTGACATTTTTCCCATAATCCTCCAGTACCAGGAAGTTAAGCCCTGCAGGGGCCAGACTGACATTTAGGAACTGCTCTCTAAGCAGCATAGCTGAACTGTGGAGGCACACACACATTAATGCATACACACTGACACACAGAGAGATACAAACTTGCAGATACATATACCCACATATTCATACGTACATGTAGAACTACTTAATTATAGAACCACATTAGAAAATACATGCTTGTGGGAAAGTGTAAGAAATCTTAAAACAAATTGGAAGAAATATGCCCTAATGTTGACCATGTTTCATACAGTCCAAGACACAAAGACAAGCTGTTGGCTTCACTTCCCTGTACACTTTATGAAGGAAAGCAAGAAGAAGAAGAAAAAAGGTTGGACGGTGTATTGGGTATGGACATTATTTTTCTGAAGAGTTTGTGAGCCATCTTTGCAACCTGAGTCAGTTTTTAAGAAAGTTGTAATAATAATAACAAATGATGAAATTAATGTGTGAATCTTAGATGTATGCCAGCCAATGAATCTCTGTTGTCGCAGCCTGTTATTCCCAATTTAAGTCTCCAATTTCATGGCTATTCTGAAATATCTGGAATAACCCTACGCTTGCTTGTCATGTCATAATATCCTGCATGCTTGTCATGTCAAGCTCAATACTGTCTTTATATTTACTTTAGGCATTCATTTTACACTTAGATTCAGTAAAATGGCATCTTTACTAGTATCTTTTAGGTCAAGTGCTTACCAGATAGATGATCATATCTTAGTGGGGCCAGTGCAAATATATATTTTCCATGTCATGTATTTCACTGACCCTTAAATGGGTAACACTATTAAAATACACACTTGCCTCAATGAGCGGCTTGTGGGCAAATCAATCGAGCTGTCAGTCTAAATGCAATATACTTCTTGCCTCCATTTTCAGTTCACAAATTATAGACTTTTCCTTCCAAGAATAAATGGCATGCACATGCTGTTAAAAAAGTTGCCTCTCAAGATCATTTAAAAAAAATAAAACTCCCAGATTTTAAGATGTTTTGACTGCCTGTGCTCTCATTATATACTGTATGTGCTACAATTACTCTAAAGTGCTGGCACAGAAGGTAAACAAACCAAGAGATGAAAGATGAGCAAAGAGAAGACATTAGATGAGACATTGAGAAAATGTGCAGGAGAATTGTGGAGGTGCAGAAGTGAAAGAACTTAATAAGGATGAAGGACTGGTTTGAAAAGTACAGTGGGATAGCAGAGGAAACCGGATAAAGAGCAGCAGCAGACTGTTGGTATCAGCTAATTAAACCTAAAATGGTATGAGCTTATAAATGACGTTCTGTTTGAAACTATTTGTAAAATGTGCTTATTTCTACAGCTTTGGGTTTTTTTTTTTTTTTTGGAACAAAATTTGTTGGGTCAGATTCTTGGGCATCTTGCCTCTGTTCTCAGAAATCATTGGAAATGTCTGTCCTCCCTCCCTCCCCTTCCCATTCATCCATCCTTCCAAAATCTCCTCAGCTTTTTAGTTTTACCCTTAAAGGCTTATTAGCGCTCCTCCTGTGTGTGTACATGTCTAGCTCTGTCTCCCATGCACTCGATCCTGTCTCCTCCCTCCTCTCATCCATCACTATCTCCCTCCCCATCTTGCTCTCTCTCCTGCACCCCCACCCCAATAACAGCCTCTGGCCATGAAAAGTTTTACAGATGTGAGTTGGCAGACCTTGTGTAGTTGTGTGTGTGTGTGTGTGTGTGTGTGTGTGTGTGTGTGTTTTGAGTGTGCGTGCGTGCGTGCTGGCAGACCTTGTGTAGTTGGGTTTGTGTGTGTGTGTGTGAGCGAGTGTTGAGTGTGTGTGCGTGCGTGCGTGCTGGCAGACCTTGAGACCTGTCAGTGTCTCACTGTGTCAAATGAGGACGCTGGCATCCTGCCGACCCCTCATCTCCCCCCTCTCTCTACTATTTTCTCTCACACACACACACACACACACACACACACACACACACACACACACACACACACACACACACACACACACACAAAACAAACTCAAAGACAGTTAAGAGATCCCCACACAGTGGCCTAAACTGGGCACAGATCTGAATGTTGCAAACTAGTTGCTAACTACCCTGCAGATACAGTTTTACCAGACAGACGGAGTTGGCGCTAAAAAAGCAATTTTCTGCATGGCAGTTGATTGGATGCACCCCACATATCTGCCTGGAAGACATGCCAGTCTACTTTCAACAAGTTAACTTGTTGCCCATGCTCTGCATTTTGGCCAAGAGTAATTCCTGTATGTGCTGCTCTCAAATTTAGCCTATAGAGCAAGTTTGAACTGTGTGCCACTGTACAATCCACCAGCCGTGCGGAACCACAAACTAAAGGAGCATTTGGGGAGAGACTATCCAAAACTGTGTTCCAATATCATATTATTTATCACATCTCATTCTACTCTATGATGGCTGGCTTTTCGCCCAGCCTTTCAGTGTGGCCATTCGAAACGGCTAATAACGCTTGTGCCTCCAGACGTGTCCGGATGACATGTTACACAAACTTCTTCATCTGCTTGCATTTGAATTAATTTATGCACTCACTTTTTCACTCACTGCTTACCTCCTGCATTATTATTACATGGTACTATTCATAGAAATGTGTCCTCTTAACTGCTTTTCCATAACAAACTAAATTACATTATAATGTACTATTTTACATTAGAATGTACTGTAACCTACAATCATTTGTTTTTGGTTGTGTTCCTCACTTACAGTTAATGCCAGTTGTGGGGTTGTATATTTAGTTTTTTTTTATTATTCTTACTTGCCTATTGTATTGTATATTGTAAAACGGTAAGCTGATCTCATATGAAATACTCAGTCTAAGCTGTCAATCCCTCCAACCTGATGCTCAGCTCCTGCACTGTTAGGCAGAGCCACAGAGCTCTTACTAACTGCTGTTTACACTCTTTTTACTGACATAACAACAGTGACCACTGATCTTTAAAAATGAATTGAACACTGCAATTAGTAAGTACAAATCAATGATTTTAAATAAATTTTGGAAATATTTGGATTTACCAGGTGTTTTATCAAGCTTGGCTCCACATGCCAGATGAGAGCAGTTTCAGATGGCACCCAGAATGTGCTTGCACAGCTGTTTTAGTTTAGTCTTTATTAACTTTAATAAGGGGCCAGACTTCATTGCCATTAAGACAATTTCAATATTTCAGATGTTTTTCCCTTTTTATGCAAAATGAGCTTTTATGTGCTTTGGACAAGGCTATTTGTGCCTGTGAACCTGCAAAATTGATACATATGTTTTTTTGTGTTTTTTTTGTTTACAGCTTTAATGTATACCCACTGCAGTTCTCTGATGGTAGAGATGAAACTTGAGAGATTACACGTGATTAATCTTTATTTTGGACTAATGTATTGAAGATTATTGCAGTTACCTGCTCTAATTAACATGATTACTGTGAGCAGATAAAATGTATGAACCTCTTCAGAGGTAATTTAACTTGCAGTGAATTGCTGTGTTGAACACAGACAGTACTGTATGTTCCAGCACTACATTTGTGTACAAGCTGTCAGTTGTGGCCTCACACTGCAAAGCAACTGGAGGATTAATGTTAACTAAAATGGAAGAATTACACATATATGCATATTGCTGTGCACTTCAATATTTCCACAATGAAAACTGGTCAGAACTGGAGTACATTTATGAAATCTAGAGCATATTAATAGGAGTAGGACACTACCATGTGTTCAATTACACTTCCTGATTTTACTTGATAAAATAAGTATAATTTAAATAAAATGCCTAGCCCTCGTCTGAATACATAGTAAATACCTTATATACTAGAGAATGTAATTTATTCTTGACAAACTCACACACTAGGGCTGTCAGTTTAACGCGCTATTAACGGCGTTAACGCAAACCCATTTTAACGGCGACAATTTTTTTAACGCACGATTAACGCATAGAGAGAGCAACGGGATCTGTTGGGGTCTGTTAGTCCATTTCTTTAACTGTCTATGGCCACGCCATGTCCCGCCCTACGAAGCAGCTTGGGGTTAGGCATTTCACCTCGAGTGGTTAGGATAGTGGATTGGTCAGGGGATAGGACCTGAACAAATGGGGTTACGTTACCTTGGACGCCTGGTCAATAGTAGTGATCGAAGGGCGGGTCGCAGACCGGAAACAAAACAGACACAAGCCGCGGGCGGTTTGGGCTTGCGAGCCGCATAGCTTGTAGGCTCGTGACGGCGATTAGCTTTGGAGCGAGTGAGTAGTGACTCTACAGTCAGTGAGAGAAACAAAGTGTCTACTCTGTTCTTTCTGACCACGGTGGGAAACCTGGAGCAGGAGAAGTTAACCCTCTCCTTGATTTTACGTTGTTTATGGAGAAGGACAACCAGGAAATGAGTCGGGGGAAACCATAGTCGCTATGACAACGAGCCATGCTCGCCTCAGGCATGAGGCAGTACTATCTGCACTGGAAAATTGAGGTAACAGTGTTACATTATGTGACATATTATTAGTTCCAAGTGTGAATGTTAGTGTGAAATTGAACACTACGTATATGCCAATGTTTTCAAAAAAACATTTGCACAAAGCAGCTGATCCACTTTTCCATGTTGATAAGAGAATTAAAATGAAAAGGGACATTTAGAATAGATAAAAATGTGCGATTAATCGCGATTAAATATTTTAATCGTTTGACAGCACTATTACACACACTTTAACATCATGTGACATCTGTACAGCGATGTGACCTTCCAATACGTAACAGACAGCTGCCACATGGAAAATAAATGTATAGTCATCATGCTCCTTTTATATGTATTTCTTTCTACTTTGTTCTCTCGTCTCTCTCCCCTGTCTTTCTCCGACCTTTTTCTTTGTGTCACTTTATCTCGGACTGTCTCTGTTTCTCTCAATTTGGCTGCAAGGATAGCAGATGGCACTGATCCATAACTTAGTTAAGGGACTGACATTAATAAGGAAGGACATACACACAGAAAGGGAGAGACGGCAAGAAAGATGGAGATTAAGAGTGAAAGCCAGACGATTCCCTACATGTGAAAAACAGAAACTCTTGAGTTGCAGAGTTCAAAGCCTTTATTACAAAAGGTAATAAAGTAATATCTGGCATTCAACACTCTGCTCTTCAATGTATCCTACACAAACCAAGCAGCATATTTACGACTTGGCAATATGCTGAAAGGTGTATATTTAACTCTTAACATTGTCAAGAACATCTTACTGGGCATAATAAACTAATATGGCACAGACAAACCCACAAGATGTAATGAGGACCTACATCCTGAAGTGAACGTCTTGACAGCAGTAATGCAGAGAATAAACTTGATACCACCCATTGCTCTTTCATTAGATGAGTGATAGGACACACAAGCCAAATTTAGCAGAGCATGGTAATCGCAGCGTCCAGGCTGCCAGGAACCAAAGTGAGTTTACTCACTCAGTGCAGAGAGGACAAAGAGTAGCATGGATGTCAAAGCACTGCTTGACATCAGAGACCTGGCTAATATGAGACTGGTGTATGCAGGGATATGCATTCCCAGGGTATGTTCCATGGAGCCATCACATGCTAAATATCATCAAAACCAGTATAATGATCATTACACAAATACTTGTGCACATTTAAATGTACTGAACACTTTACACCCCTGAGCCTATATGACACACAGAATGAGCTTCACTTCGCTCACCATAAAAACCCACTTTCACCATATGGGACCTTTAAATTTAGTTACAATATGATGCAGATACAGCACACGTTTCACATGCATTTTAGAAGAAGGGGGGAAAAAAAGCAGTATTGGATTTCCATTAATATACTGATAAGGTGCATGATTCACCTGGAAAAACCCTCCCTTTAAAGCTGCCGTAGATTCCTAGCAGATATCTCATTGGATTTATATTGAAGTTGAGAGTTTCCTGTTTTTGTCATGAGGGAACGTTAGATTTGTATTGTTCGTACCACTTCTAGCCAGTGCAGAACTGCGCAAAGCCTCTGAATATTCCCAGTGGAGTAGCAGCTCTATAGGTTTGACATGCTACAGTTTGGCTCCCTTTGCTCGATACCACAGGTTAGTTTTATCTTTCTTATTCTGCTGCAGGGAGTTATAGTACATTGTCCCACAGGGAATGAACAGGCAGGGGCTAAAACACTTTGATGGTTGTGTAGTTTGGACAATAGACTTGCTGTGTGTTCTTTGGATCTGGTGGACTAAATGCACAGTAACTGTTTGACCAAATCCCAATGAAACAGCTTGGGTCCAACACCAGTCCCCATTATCTGATCATAGACAGGTCAATACTTTCATCAAGAGATTAGACAATGCCTCAGACTCAGGGGTGCAACCTGCCTTCAGGGGAGCCTCACCAAGTTCTTTTGAATGGACTCCATCTAATGCTCACAGTTTTTTTCATTTTATGTTACACTCATATGAAGTGACATATTGCAGTTTCGTCTGCCAGATAATAATGAAGGTATCAGGTTATATATACCCTTATTTTCTGTCAACACTGTTTTTCAGAAAAGTCAGTATATAATGAAGACCAAGGTCAAGAATATTATCACTTCTACAGTGATAATTATCTTGACCTTGGTCTTCACTATTAAACAACAGCATGTAGTTGTGGATTCTTTATTGTTTCATACACACAGGCTGACAGTAATTTACAGCAGAACAAGTGTCAGCCTTAGATTGCGTGCACTAAAACATCTGAGACACAGTGGTCAGGATATGTGGGTTTCTGTGCTCTGAAGTCTTCAGGTTTTAGATGATATGGTGCAACAACAATGATAGTCAATTAATGAATTGGGACAAATATTGAAACAAAAGTACTTTTTATTAGTAGTTATTAAAAGATGGTTGGAATGTCAGTAATTTGCGTCTCTTTTCCCTTCTTTTTCTCTTTTCACTCATTTTCTTCTCCTGTTTCCCTCTCACTTCGCTCACACCTCTTTTCACTCTGCTCAGCAGCCTTTTTCTCCTCTGTCCAAACAATTTGCAGCTGAGCTTGAAAAAAAAGACTGTGTATGGTGTACAGTATGTCTAAATCTCTTAGCTAAAAATTGAGAGCTAAGTTATAACCCTCTCTCCCTCCTAAACACAAATGTTATTGTTAAAGGGTGGAATGCATGTCTTATGCTGCCTCACCATCAGCATTCTTAAATACAGTAATAAATAGAGGATGGACTGGGTTTAGAAAGGAAAAACTTCAAGATTGAACATGAGACAAGGATGACAGTGTAATGGCCCGTTTGATCAGCAGAAGACAGAGGACATAAGATAAAAAGAGGCCTGTGGCTCAACATTTTTTGAGAATTGCTTAGGCTTCAATTTACTCTTCCGGAGAGGACTTTATTTTACAATTTAATTTGGCAAAACGTTAAAAGGTTCTCACTTTGTACGAGTTCATCATCCCATCACATCATGTCAGGCTTGTTCATGCCACATGAAAACAATTCAACACCAATCTACGGAAGCACAAATTAAGCTGTTATGTTCAGTTTTTGTTTCCATTTTGAAACCACTCTACATTTGAGGAAATGTGAGCGATATCTTAAACTGACATGAAAATGACATTGGTGCTCAGCTTGTATCTGTGTCACTGACAGCATTGTCAATGTAAAAAACATAAAATTACCGATCATAAGCATTTTAAAGTTCATAATGATGCTCGGCGGCTGGTCTTTAAGTGAATGGTGTGGGGTGGGTTATGCATACAAAATATTTCTGAGCACCCTCGCAGCTGGCAACAGCTAATGCTGCTGCTGATGGCACTGTGGGAGGAGGTATTGTAGGGTAAGCTGGTAGCTGGCAAACTCAGCACCTGATGGGCTTTTTGGCATGGCTTTGTGGAACGAGCAAATGACTGAAGGTCCTCCGCTGGACTGACAGCATGTCATGGAGAGGGGTGGAGGTCATTGCCTATTATAACAGAGAGTTTTGCTAACATCCTTTCCTCCAACACTGCCAGTAAGCCCGGGCTCAGTCCAATGTCAGTAGCCTTTCCCAGACTCCATGTGTCCCCTAAATTGACGTTGCCAGCCCTGCAGCATACAATAGCACAAAAAGGACACTGGCTGCGGCAGTCTGATACAACCGTGTACTGTACAAGTTGAGACACAAGAGCCTCCTTAAGAAGAACAGACCTTTTTGCTAGTCGATTCCATTTTTCTGTCCATCTGCACCTCACTTTAACTTATTTTTGCCTTTTAAAGTTTATCCTTTTCTCTTTCAAATGTTAATCAGGTTTACACAAAAAACGTTAAGATAAGTATACACAGTCTCCAATGAAATTGCTCTCAGCTGGGAGAAGCATACTCCCAAGGATGTCAACATTGAGACAGATTAAATCCTGAAAATTCATTTTAAATCACTTCCCTTCTATATGAATCATAATTTATGCTTCCTTTCAAACACTGATGTTTGTCTACTCACCTTGTGTGCCTAACAGGGAGAGAGAAGATAAGAAGCAAATCAAACTCGTTGGATGACCTTGATGTCCTCGATGAGTACACATGAAGGTACAGTAACAAATCTCCTCGTGCATTTAGTTCACTTTGGTTTAGCACTTTTCTACATTAGGAACAGCTTTACAATACCATCAGATTGTTTATACTGTATTTGACTAATACAGTTCAGTCAGTCGTTAGAGAATCGTGATTTGCTCACTTTTTTCAGATTTGGTGACATCATTTGTGGTCCGATGGTCTTACAGTAGTGGAGTCGTGTGCTTTTTGCCAAGTATGCTGATCATTGCACCAGTTACTGCAGAAAAACAATAGATTGTGAATAAATCATCTTTCTTTGAAGGATGTTTTTTTTAACATTCCTTGATGCATACAACACACTTTATTTTTTATTATTTTAATGGTCACCTGTTTTTGTGGCCTGATGTTATACAACACTGCACTACCACTGCACACCAGATGTGTATTTTGTCCAGAAAGTGATTTGAATAGGAAGAGAAGTCCTGTTCAACTTTGTCCCAAATCAGCATTTCTACACCTTATGCATACTTGCCAGGGATGGTAGACCCTGCCAGGACCGGTGAAAATTGTATCATATAGTGGTAGGGCTGCAGCTATGTTTTTTTGTGTCATTGACATTGTGTCGCGTCGGCCCCGTGGACTGGGTGTGTAATGTTAGACCGAATGCTTTCTGCTGAGATGCTGAAGCACTGACGTTTGGCTTTGCAATAGACACACTGTACAGAGTTTTCGTTTTGTTTCAGCTTAAAATGATTCTAAACCTTGGACTCTTATTTTCTCTGGTCCCACTATTTTCTCTATTTTCCTCAATTTTGCACCTGGACACAGCCCATAAACATTTTGTTCGATAGTTATAATCATCCGTGCAAAACAATGTGATTCACCCTAACAAAATCGTACAAATGCATTCACAGGAATAAGCAGTACATGGTACAAGGCCTCCAAGCCCTTGTTTCAGTAAACAAAGTAGTCATTCAGATTTCCATCTTGTCCACAAACATGTGAGAACATGGAGGTGAGGTAAAGAAGAGAATCCACAGTGTAACATGTATCACATTTATGGTCAAAGAAAAGGAAAGGACACAAAGGGGTATTGACACATGTGGCTGTAGCCTTGAGTGGGAACAGCAACAACACTGATAATGGAACAAGGATTTGGCTTAAAGGCTTTAGGCTCTACACTTGTGATAATAATAAACATGAGATTTTACATGCATAAATTATGGATCCATGTTTCAGGAATTTCCTTGACATTTTTCTTCAGTGGTTTGCTTGAGGTTATGCTCTTAAAATGGATGGGTTTATCAGAGAAATACTATTGATAATATATAAGAGGGGCACTTGATTTATTTGTATGCCATAATTACACACCATCCATCAAGGCAATGATGAAGCATAGACTGTGAAAATTCAGACCGTTTGTATTAAAAGAAATAAATCAACAAAATCCTTTCTATTGCAATTGATCTAAAGAGTAATGGGTTAATTAGCTAGATGGCACTCTTTTAATCTCAGCAGTGCAGTTAATAAAAGGCTGCTTTTGAATGATAAATACGGCAGTGAGAGGGAAGGGAGCGCAAGAATTAGAAGAATAGATGCGTGGATGGATATATGGATAGTTGGGGCAATGATGGGGTAGAGTAGGAATGCATTGATAGAAGGACAACGACTAAAAGGTGAAGAGGCAGAGATCAAGATGAGATGACGCAAATGGGAGTTTTGAGAGGTAAGAGACAGAGAGGTGACAGATGAATATTTCCTATTCCCTCTGTCTGATCTCTTCGTCCTAAAACTACGACCTCTTAAGTAGTCATGAACAACATAAAATAATAATGCATTCCCTCTTTTAATATATTATTAAACTATTTAAATTATTGCACTGTAAGCAGTCATTCTTTGCAGTGGTTGGTTTTTCATCCAGGCAAATAGAAAAAAACCTAATTGCATGTTTTGTCCCTGCATCTGCATTTCAGTATGCAGAATTAGTTGGAAAACTAAAGTAAGTCAGGAGAAAGAAAAAGAATACAAAACACTGATTGACCTAACTACTGTATATGCAATTAAAGTCAGTGTTACAACAACACACTAGAGCAGTCAGTCTTCCTCTGTAATACCATTCAAATTTCTTTTTTTTATATTCGAATAATATTCGCAGAGCTACCTATTGATAACATAAGCATTTAGGCTTGGTGGATGTCAATTTTAAAGTCATGTTAAAACTATTTCCCATCCATCTTCCGATTTCTAGCCACAGCCTGTCAATCCCCCCTGTACTAACGTTACTCGGTACGTAACGTTAGCTCGCAATGCCTTGTTTCTCACTCACGTAACTTATTGTTCATCAGACGTGACATGAGAAGAGGGAGATTAGCTAACGTTAACCAACCTATTTATAAAAAGAAATCGCATTTCAATAGTAATTTCAGCATTCGAATAGTATTGATTTTTTTACTATTCGAATTATATTCGACTTTCGTAATTCGTTCCAACAGCCCTCCAACACACAGCAGTTTTGATCATGCAAACAATTCAGATCTTATTGGCTTATGTTTTATTTTATTGCAAGTCTCAGAATGTGCCAAGTATCTATTAGTTTTCTATGTGATGTGTACATTTTTATATATTGATTGTTGCAACGTTGGCATGCTTTTTATAGTATTGTTTTGTACAGAAGGGTGGACAACAACCTTCAGTGTTTGTATGAATTATTAAATGAGGGGAAGGAGGGGAGAGAGAGAGAGCGTGGAAGATATTGCAGACTGTGGTGAGGTTTTGTCTTTAGCAAACAGGTTTGGAAGGGATCCAGTTATTTCAGTGGAAGGTGTCCTGAGCCTCTGCAACATCACTGAGCACAGAGTTGATCATTGATCTTTAAACCTGCAACTTGTTTTTTTTATCCAATAACGTGTAATACTGAAATATTCAGTTTGACTAGACAGTCGATGCGCTTTTAAATAATGATCAGTTATCAGCAGCAGTAGCAAGAGAGAGGCTGACTGCCACTCAGTGCTTTGAAATAAAAAATGGTTTTATTTATTTTTATTGAGGTATTTTGTCTGTAGTATTTGCTCATGATTCTCTTGGAAATTAGATTTCTATACTACTAGTTTGCAACAGAAAATACATTTTATAAGAAACGTAATGTCATCATCAAAGTTATTAAGACAGGCTTTAAGTTAACGTTTTTAAAGACACGGCCAAGGATCCATTATCTCAGTGTTGCCAAAAAACTGGTCTCCCATGTGACGTTCTAAAACAAATTTACCTGACTTTCTTTCATTCAATTCTTGAGTGTGCCTGCCCAGTTTGGGGTGGGCTGATAAAAGGCCTCTGAGGAGCTGGAGAGGGCAAAACAACGATGCTGCTGGATCATTGGCATTCCAACTTCTTCTTTTCTAACACTGAGTGAAAGGCATGATGAGGCCACCCTGCGCGCCCTCACCAACATACTCAAGGACAGTTCATCCCCCATGCATGGTTTCCTGCCTGCAGCCTTAACACGACTTGCTCGCTTCGTCGGCGTAGGGAATTTGTAGTGCCCTCAAGTAGAATCAAAAGTCATGAACTTTCCTTTATTCATCATGCTTATAAAACACCTGTTTATTTTAGGGTTGATGCTCTTAACTAAATGCTTATGATGTTGATTGCTCTTTGACGGATTTCAGGATTCAATGTTCAAAAACTTTATTATGCTGCTGAACCCTGCCTTGTCAAATTTTAATAAATGAATCCCGGAACCTCTCTTTCTCTCTGGCCATGAATAATTTCTGTTACTACTTTGAAATACTGCATGTGTAGTGATTAAGTTGTCTTTGTATTGTACTGTTGAGGGTATACAGTGAAATATCATCATCCAGATAAATCCAGATAAAAAACATGAACCACTGTTGTGCATTACATGTATCTACATGTTTATTTCATTAGTGTCATGCTGAATTACAAAAAAGTAAATGGGCAGCATTGAGTTTCTACACCTCTTACATCTGGACTACAGAGTTCCATCTCTGTATGTGCTGTAATACGCTACATGAATATTAATGCTTGAATCTAGATTGAATGCACATTGACTGTCTGAAATAAAATACCCATAAAAAACAACTTGAAAGAAATAAAAGAAAGCAGCTCTCAGATTGATGGGCTCTGAGGTATAAGAACTTGAAAAGAAGGTTTAAATATTTTCCATTGTGGTTAGGAATTCACTGATATTGAAAGGCAAACAAATACCTTTTAACTTGAAAACCAAAACAAAACTGGAATAAGGTATTACATTGTATTAAATATATATATTAAATATATAAGCTTTGTTAAAGGAATATTTCACAGCTGGAAAGCTGAATATATATTTAAATTGGGTTACTTATGTGGTAGAAATGTGAAATTGTTTTTGGAATTGGTGCCTCTAGGCCGAGAAAAGACAGAAAATGTGTTTTTGGCTCATATGGATGAAAGACACCAAATCCCAGAATGCACCTGCTTCGCTGCTTTACGAGTCCACTCCCAAACCACGCCTACCATTTACAGACAGACAAGACAAGACAGTGAGGCATTCAACTCAACTCAAGTGTGTTTTACTGTCATTTCAACCATACACAAAACGTTTCACCGTGGCTCAAATGGTGTTACACATTTAAAATGTATAAAAACGACATATGAAACGTTTAGTACGTTTAGTGCACACACATTATAGGCTCCATAAAGTTCAGCTAACGCATACTAGCATTAGCGCTTGGTGGGCTGTAAACACCGAGTATAAACACAGCCATGAATTAGCGTGGAATGTAGAATGGTCGGCTCCACCAGCAGTTAGTTGGATACAAATCTCCCCATTTCTGCACCAGTCCGTGTTAACACAGCCCACGACCACAAGTCTTTTACCTGGCGACAGAATCTCTAGCTCGGAGAGCTAGCAGGCCTGGTAGCTGGACAGTTCGGTACACTGTTGTTCAGCCATGTTTCCACAAAAACATAAATACAGCAGTCTCTGAACTCGCGTTGGGAGTTTCGTTGAAGTTGGATGTAGTCCAGTTTGTTGTCTAATGAGTGGACACTTGCAAGCAGGATTGATGGGACAGGTGGCCAGCTAGCGTTAGTTTCCCACCTAGCCAATGAGGATGTCCCTTACCCGACTAGCGGCATCGAGCGACACCGCTGGTTGAGGTGCTGGTCTCCGTGCAGGCGAAGCTCACGTAGTGTGCCGAGTATTCCGTCTGTAATAACGTTTCCTGGATATTCTCCGATCTGTACCAATGTATCCCGGTGGTACACGTGCGGTAGTTTGAATGCATATAATTGTTGTAAATGTTTACTGCTGAAAAGAGAGAGCCTTAGCGAAGATTCAAGATGGCTGACTCTCGTTTTGAATCGGGCTTTTACGGCTTTTCCGAATGGACTCGGCAGTACAACCCCCTATGGGCGGGTTGAAAAAATGCGGAAGTAGCTGGCTGTAGTCCACAGACTCTGGGCAAAAATCTTCCGATGACGCAAAAATCGTCGTTTACGTCATCGGAAGATTTTTTACCAGACCCACAATACAGAGATCTCTCGTCTCAGGGGGACATGAGGGAGGGAAGCACTGTCATCTGAAAATACTACCGGGTTTCTACTGATACAAAGCTTAATGCTAAATCGGTGAAGTATCCCTTTAAATGTCTCTGCACCAGTTGCACCGAGACAAATTAAAAAAGTACATATCAAGTTTTGTTTCATAAATGTTAGTCTCGCATTGCCAGACCTTCCTCCACAGCGCCGCGGAGGAGGGTCTGGCGAGTCCACACAGCATTCCAGGATGGGAGAAAAACGTGCCCTGGTTTATTAGCATTTCTTTAAACCAATCACAGTCATCTTGGGAAGGCGCTAGGCGCCGCACGGATCCCCAGTGCCGCTGCAAAATAGCCTCGGGAAGGAATTTGTTTTGGTGGAACGTGTATGTTCAAAAGTTGTTTTAGTTGTGGAACAGAAAACTTAGATTGGACAGATAGTCTAGCTAGCTGTCTCATTTACCCTGCAGAGATCTGAGGAGCAGTTAACCATAGTCCTCATAAATCGGCCGGAGTTTAAAATTCCAACACAAAGAAAGCGTAAGGTAACGGACATCCGGCCGAAAAGGACATATAGCGGTATTTTCCGGCGGCAACGGAGCAATCCTGAAGTGGAAGGTCTTGGGTATAGACTACATACATGTAGATGTCATCAAAGGAAATGAAAAGGAGCTGAAAGAAACACAAATTGTTTGGACTTGGCTTGCTCCCTGGGCTTGACATAATAGCTGGCTCACATTCAGCAGACACTGCGCGAGTGTGTGTGTATGCGGAACAAGTAAAGGACATGCAGCCTGGAGCAATGAATTCCGATAGCTTAGTACCCCAAGGATACACACGTACAACCCTCTGAAACCGCACACACAGATACACAGTAATTCAAACCATCACACTAACATGCAGCTTACAGCTGAAAACAATGTTTTATTCACAACAATACAGGAGCATAAAGAAAATGCTAATAAAGAACTTTAAGATTGTTTACATCCTGCATGATGGATTGATTTGTTATGTAAGTTTGTAAGAGTCTTTGCATTACATTATTCAAAGCCGAGCCATAAGCAAAATACATAGTGGGCCTTCTGGACAAATATGAATCCATGACATTGCTTAGAAGGATTTCGGTGTTGGCTTTGTCGTAGTAGTTGGGGTTAAGGTGTTGGCTCTAGGTACCTGGCTTATACTCTTAAACCTGTCTGACTACAGGCAAAGATTACGTTTTGTCTGCTGTAATCCCTTGTAAATGTGATTACAGCACAATAAATTACAAATAATTTGCCCATTTATCACACACATGTAAACTTATTAAATACTTTATTTTGTATTAAATTAGAAAAGGGAAAAGCAGGGAGACACATGCAGGAAGAAAGCCAGACTGAAAGGTGAAATGTTCTCTCAGTGAAACAATGCTCATTCAATGATTGTAGTGAATGTGCTGTTAACTTTGCCTCTTATCAAGATGCAGTCTCATCCATGCATTACATGGTTAGCTGTTAGGTCTTCATCTTTGAAGATGTCTGATTTGGTTACTTTGTTGGTTACTCATTGACCCCATCACTTCTATCACTTTATAGCAGTATGTTGTTGTTGCCATCTTCATTTCTTTCTTTTTAAATTAGTTGCTTTTTTATCATTTCCGTCTATCATTTTTTTTTTTACCTCACCTTCAAGATTTGTACTCTTTGTACTTTTGTTCAAAATTTCTTCATTACAAACATAAAAAACATAAAAACAAACATAAAAAAAAAATAACAGACGTAGGCAGGCAGCTGGCCAGTAAACCAGATAAATGTTCAAACACAGTGAGAGACAACAAGATCAACATCGTAACGGTCTGATATGCAAATGCTTAAGAGGATGAGGAGTGACTGAAAAACTGACCTCACAATGTGCTGGTGTGAATTAGTTTTTTGTTTTACTCATTTAGATGAGGATATATTTGGCTGGTCCAAACTTGTTTAAAGGGCTGTTTAGGGGTCACGATTTGGTTTTCGAGTTCAGAAGATCAGAATTAGGTTAGGGTTGTTAAGGTTGGGGTTATAGGGGACAGGTAATGCTTTTGATAGCCTGCTTTAGAGTACAGACGAGGTGAGTGTCAGTCATGACATTAGAATTTTGAACAATCTTGAGAGATTGGACTAGTGTGTGTATTCTGTGTGCATGCACAAACATGTGTCTGTCTGTCTGTCTGTGTGTGTGTGTGCTGCATAAGATCATAAGAGTACCTTAAACATACTTAACTATACGTTTTATCAGGGTGAACACTTTTCACACGCTCTCACGCAGAGAAAAACAAATAATAAATGACAACTTCAATATGAGCGCAACATTTTACATGCATGTGCATATTATTATTTAAAATAAACAGCTGAGAAATATGAGATGTGTGGAAATAATATGACAACATGATAAACAATGTGATTACAGATAATTAAACGTGCAACAAGCTCAGATGCTGCAGGCTTGGTCAAAACTGAAACGTAAAATAAAACTATACAGACAAGTATGGGCTGATTACCACTTAAGTTGTGGTGTTTTATTAACACATCACTAATGATGCATCATGTTTCAGATGTCCATCATGTCTGTCCTTAGAATCAGCAGCTGTCTCTACTTTCTCTGCACAGAGTTTGTTTAACCTCTTGCTATGCTGATCAACCTTATTTATTCATCATTGACCGTGGTTTGTGACTTGGCTTTTCATCTACAAATGCATAAATAGTGAATTTGGCTGCTGAACTTTTTGAACAAGGGTGTTGAGTGATGACCCAAACCCCTGCGGTGGGTAATGTCACAGAAGGCCTACTCAGAAAATGCACCGGTTTCACCAATACCAAATCTCACTAAATTCCCTCACTAAATTGAAAAGTTGTCATCCCTGTTGTATATCCAGGTACAGGCATGAATGATTTATACATTTATGTATCAATCATTCATAGTTTGATTTGAAGTGTACAACCAGGGGAGTAACATACAGTAAGTAACGTTAGACTCTCCATTTGAACACTGTTACACACGCACTCACTCACATGCTCACACAGAGAGTTAAAACCAAGCATAATTGACACGGTTTCTCGTTTTCATGTTGTGATCTTAATATTTTTATTCCAATTTGCTTGGCCCACGAGCTTGCCGTTAGCAGCGCCTCCAGCTGTGTGTCTTGATTTGAATAAGGCATGCTAATAATACCAAGAGGCCATTTCAGGCTAAGTGAAATGTGTCATGTTGTTATCCCAGTGCACATAGCAGATACAGTTGTTTTGACAATGAACACCCAACACAACAAAAGGAAATTATCACCTGGTTTCTTATGGGAGGCTTATAAAGCTTTCTCCACCTCAGCTATGTTCTGCTCTCTCAGAAACATCTGCCACTGATCTTCACTTACATATTAAAGACCCTTGAGGTTTCTGGTTGTGACCACTGCAGCACAGAGCTCTTTCTTCCCCTCAGGAATTGTCTCTACCGGTTGTGAATCAGCCACATTTTTAGTCATCTGTCTGTCTGAACCGAAACACTGTCATTTTAATGAATGTTGCTGTCTGCACCTGCTCTGTGCAGGCTGGAGCTTCATCAGCCTCCATCACTCATGCATCAGTACAACCTGAAGCGTTGTTCTTGTCTTGAAACTTTTTACTGGCACTCATAAACCACAGGCTCTGGCCTTCATCAATCATTATCATCATTATTAAAGCGTAACTCTCGCCAAAATGCATCCTAGGGTCTTTTCGTGAATGTACGTGAGTCAAACTTTAGTTTAAAAGCATATTTAGGACGGAATTGATACTTTTAAGATTCACCGTATTGTCGTTTTTGCGTCAAATGGCCTTTTGAATGGGAGAGCTAGGGAGCTATTTTCGAAATACTAAGAAGGCTCGACACAACATGAAACTTTGTTTGAAGGATCTCCAGGGGCTCTACAGCTTAACACAAGCATTGACAACATTCTTTGTGTACACAGATTTACTAAAAAAGTTTTTGAACAACTCACCGGAGCTCCGTTGTCTCTAGCCGCAGCCATTTTATCAGTCAAAACTAGTCGATTTCCGAATGCGACGTAACAGGGAGGAGAGTGAAGATGGAAAGCTCCTAAAGCTTAGTTCCATATAAATGCGCGGATGATTTTTTGTTTTATCGTTCGTAAACAACAACATTGACCTTGTAGTTGAAAAAGGAGCCTCATATAAGAACGACATTTTCTCCTATGAAGTCCGTTCATCCGCATTCGGAAATCCAGTGAATCAGTGAAAACGGCGATTTCGTCCTAAATCACGTACTTTCACAAAAAGACCCTAGGATGCATTTTGGCGAAAGTTATGCTTTAAGTAATTTAATACTCTGAAATAAAAGAGTTGGTGATGGAGAAAGAAAGTAAGAGAAAGATGGAGGGGAAACAGAAAATAACTTAATTGAATGTGAAGTGAACATGGGCCTTTGTGATGTTTTGCCTTGTCAAATTACATCCAAATGTGCTGGCGTTCCAGCTCTAAACCACCGGCCCCCCTCAGCGGTGCTCAAACACGTTTTGCCAAGCCAATGCTGCAACAACCCCTGCCCTCCTTCAAGTACTTGCAGGTATAGCATTGCTTCGATAAGTCAGTGGTGCCTGTTTCAGAGGTTTTCTTTGAAGACTTAGCAGGAGGGTACTAGTTTTAAACAGCCAGCTGGTGCCACAGTGATGATGCTGCCAGATTATTAATAATACGCACACATCCTCTCTATGACATCTTCGAAAGCAGCCACTTAGATTGAATCAGTTTGGAGTCCAATGACAGTGACAATCCTCAAAGCTTTTTAAACATTTGGTGCACCCCAAGACCCTCATTCCCGTTTTTATTCAACTGTAGTCCCAGTGGTATATCTAGCATGGTTCTTTGATACTTTCCGAAAGTTTGTACTCTGGAACTGTCCCAAAAATGGACATCCTTCCTGAATGCTTTACCCCACCTGAACAGGCCTACTTAGCCTCCCGCTTACCTTAAATAAACATGAGGCTCCAGCATTTAATAATTCATCCCAGCGAAATATTTGTCCCCAAAACCAAAATAAGTGAACATGCTGAACAGGTATTTCTGCTGCACTCTGTTTTATCTTAATCTGAAAGACCAAATGTCTCACATGGATGTTCAGCCAATTTTTACATTTTACAACGATAACTAAATGGCTTTTGCCTTGCTTTGTCTGTCAAAGCACTTTATTAATGTAGCACCTTTAAAACATAGTTTACAAAGTTGTTATTATTTCACACTCACTAATAGACAAGGTACAAGAACATTTCTCACTTTTTTGTGCTTACATTTATCTTGAAGCTGCAGTTATTAGTTTCTAGATGTCACATGTATTCTTATAGTTTTCTGTTTGTTGTTGTTGCCTAAGACACCCTTCCATTTAAACCGGGGAATGGGGCTCCATAAGCGGATAGAAATCTGCCGTTTCTCCCTCCTCGTCTCCGGTCAAATACTCGGGAAAAATCCCACCACGACACCCTTCCATTTAACCCGAGGAATGGGGATCCATAAGCGGATAGAGGTCTTCCGTTCCTCCTCTTCTCCGGGTTAAATTGAAGGCTGTTTTAGTGGGATTTTTCCCAAGTATTTGACCGGAGAAGAGGAGGGAGAAACGGAAGACCTCTATCCACTCATGGAGCTCCTTCCTCCTTCCTTATTGAAGGGTGGGTTTCGCAGACCGGAAACTGACCGCTGTTTGGGCTTGCTAGCTTGCTAGCTGCGTAGCTAGATAGTAGGTTCGTCATGGCGATTAGCTTCGGAGCGAGCGAGTAGTGACTCTACAGTCAGTGAGAGAAGTGTCTCCCCTGTTCTTTCTGACCACGGTGGGAAACCTGGAGCAGGAGAAGTTAACCCTCTCCTTGATTTTACGTTGTTTATGAACGAGAACGAGAACCAGGAAATGAGTCAAGGGAAACCAGTCGCTATGACGACGGCTATGCTGCTGACGACGCTATGAGCCCATAGACAGTAGGACCAGCCACGCTCGCCTCAGGCACATGAGGCAGTACTATCTGCAATGGAAAATCGAGTTAACAGCGTTACATTATGTGACAGATTATTAGCTCCAAGTGTGAATGTTAGTGTGAAATTGAACACTACGTATATGACAATGATGTTTTCAATCAAAAAACATTTGCACAAAGCAAGCCGATCCATTTTTCCATGTTGATAAGAGCATTAAAATGAGAAAATATAATGGGACAAAAAAAAATCAAGGGACATTTAGAATAGATAAAAATGTGCGATTAATCGTGAGTTAACTATGACATTAATGCGATTAATCGCGATTAAATATTTTAATCGCTTGACAGCACTAAAAAATATATATATATATATATATATATATATATATATAATTTGGTAAATTACTCTTCATCTTTTTATTTATTTTCACTATTTTATCACTTTAAGCTCAATATCGGAATACTTCTTCTGCAGCTATCAGTCACTAGATATGAAGGTGAAAGGATATATGAGGTGAAACAACAACAAATGTGGCACCAGCTTTTTCATAGTTTTTTTCTGTTTTCCTGCATGCTGGAGGTCTACATTTCAGCTTGAGGTCTGGGATTTCACACATTAAGAAAGTCAGCTGGAGACGGCTGGCAAAGTGACAGAAACAAGAGAGCTCACTAGCCAAATCTTTGTTTTCAATGAACAGTGGGTATTACACATAACAGCTCTTAAAGCTGGAATTGTTAAATTGAGTGAGCACCAACACTCCCTGCTCTAAAACACCCCAAGCAGTTAGCTTGCTTTTAACACATCCTTTCTTGTAGCAGGTGCCCACTATACATCCTCCATTTTCACTAGTCTGTGAAATGCCATAAAACCCCCGTCCCTCCCTGGTCCTGACCTCACATCAAATGCACCACTTAAAACCAATGTAAAATAACACTACAACCACCTCTGCAAAGGTGAAACAAACTGGAGCAAAACCTGAGATAGAGGTGGCACACTTCCTTATCAGTGTGTCAACAGCAGACCAGAATACGGAGGGTGTGAGGAGGAGAAAATAACAAGAAGTGCATTTTTGGACCCAGCATCAATGGGGACTAATTGACTTCATCCTCCACAGATGTCTCTACCTTAATGCAAGCGGTTTTATTGAGTGATGCCTGGCAATAATCGGTAATCTGTCATTGTGCCTCTTGTCTGGCACTGTCTCAGAAGATAAAAGGTAAAGCATTAACTGCAGCCGAAACACCTGACCTTTCAGTAGGAGACTCCCCTCATTCATCTATCTTTTTTCTCCTCAATCTTCTGCTCCATCCCTCACTCCCTCTCGTCTCTCCCCACTGCAACATCCATTCTCTCTCCTTGAACACGCCGCCTATATCCAATATATATACCTGATTGCATCCTTATATCCTCCCCTTGTATATTCTCTTTTTTTATGAAGTTGACAGTTTATGAAAAAGGAAACTAAGTATACTGACAATTTGCAAATCTACTAATCGTAAAAAAAGATTAAATTATATATTTTAGTACTGAGCTTACTATTTTAAATAAGTGCTCCAAAGTTACTATTCAGTCATCATTCTCTCCTAAGTAGTAAATGAGACCTTTACATGAACTGAACCGTCATTTCCCTCTAGTTTGAAAGTCCAGAATTTACAGTTGCTAGGGTTTAATGTTCTTTTATTAGGTATTTCTTCAGATCTAGGACTGATTTATAGCTTTAAGTCTACCAAAACAAAGAACAAAATGAGATTATGGTATTGTCTTCTTTGTTTTTAGGTTTTTTGCAACCTGAAATCAAGATTGTTTCCTCTATATTCTGCATTTTCAGAGCCTGAGAAAGCTTTCGGTTGCTACTGTGGCTGTAATATTGTGATATTAACTGAAACTGAGAAGGTATCTTAATTTTCACAGAGCTGAAAAGGGCTCTTGCTGAGTGGCACATTATAGCTTTGCTGACCACGTATCTATTGGTGTACATTAGCAAGCCTAAGTTCTCTAAGTGAGACATCAAACACTTATTTCTTGCACATTTAGCCATATTTGATGAATGTAAGAGCCTGGATTCAACACCGACTGCTTCTCTAATATAAACTGAGATAGGTATGTGAACAAGCACAAGGCTGAAAGAGAGCGTGTAACAGAGTTGAGTTTGACTCCAGTACAGAGTATGTTACCATTGACCCAAGGGTTCCTATTGTTTTCTTACATTTTCTATATTGGATTGTTCTGCGATTTGCCATGAAAGCCGTTGCCTTTGAACAATTTTGATCATATTTTACAATTTTAAAATACAGCTTTCACATCCTTCAAGGTTCAATCTCTTTTCACATATCTTATAGAACTTGCCCCTTTCTATTTTCTCAGTTTGATTAATATACAGGGTCAACCATTGTGTTTACCATTCATGAACTGGAACAGAGTGAGCAGGCACATTCAGGGTCTATCTCAAGGACCATTTGACATGATACATGGTTGTTGATGGACACTCAGTGGCTTTTTCTGTGATCAAACACGTGACCTTTCAGTAATTGGATGGTAAACCACTAGGTCACCCTGCTTATAGTAGTCCCTGTCACCGTGGCCTCCATCTCCTTTGATATCACTTTTGCACAATGCTATGCATATCTACCCAGTTTCTCCTCTGAAATACTTTTTATTACACTCTCCCATCTTCAAATGTTGCTTTCTTTCCACTTTTTATGCTTCCGCACTGGCGGCAGCCGTGGCCGGAGGCATGATGTTTTCTTGTGAACGAGATATCTTAGGACCACCTTGAGAGACTTTCTTTAAATTTGGCACAAATTGTTGGTGAATTAATCAGATTTTGGAGGTCAAAGGTTAAGGTCACTGTGACCTTATGTCTGTCACATTTTCATGAATCGCGATATGTCAGCAACGCCCAATTTTTCCAGTGTTTGTGTCGCTTGGTTTCCTTGTATGGCTACGATCGCACTGAAACTTGAAACTCTTTGGAAAGGCCCTGGTGTTAGCTATCATGCTAAAAAAATATTTCATGTTTTGTCTGGTCAACTTAATTTCATTTGTAAATATACATCCTTTCCTGTCATTCAGACCTGCAACACATTCCAAAAAAGGTTGGGACAGGAGCAATTTAGGGCTAGTAATCAGGTAAATTGGTTAAATAATGATGTGATTTGAAACAGGTGATGTCAACAGGTGATTGTAATTATGATTTGGTACAAAAGCAGCATCCAAGAAAGGTCTAGTCCTTTAGGAGCAAAGATGGGCCGAGGATCGCCAGTTTGCCAACAAATACGTGAGAAAATTATTGAAATGTTTAAAAACAATGTTCCTCAAAGAAAGATAGGAAGACATTTGCTTATTTCACCTTCAACAGTGCATAACATAATTAAAAGATTGGCAAACCTTTGTCAAGTGCCACAATACGTAGTCACAAATTATTATTTTTTCATTTGTGTATTCCATACTGTCCCAACTTTTTCTGATTTGGGGTTGTGTATATATATATATTAGGGCTTGGCAAGTTAGCGCGTTATTATTGCGTTAATGCATTAATTAATTAATGGGGACAATTATTTTATCGCGCATTAACGCAGTTTTTATTATTTCTTTTATTATTGTAAAAGTATGTTGTTCACAAGCTTTTATTTTTAAAAGATTTGTTGCTGACCGCTGCCGCGCTTACAGGAACCAGGAAAAGATCAGAGTGATAGAGAAAGCATGGCTGTATCAAGAGAATAGACCAACAAACATGGAGAAGGGTATGGAACTTTTACATGGCCACTTATTTTAAAGTTCTTCCAGACAGTGCAGTCGACAGAACCAAACTTATTTGTAACCACTGCAAAGTTGAATTTTCTTATCACCGGAGTACTTCCAGTCTGAAATATCACCTAAATGCAATACACACAGTTGAAACCAGCAAATCATTCAACGAAACAAACAGTGGCCCGAGGCTTCGGCAGACTACGTTAGATGCAGCGTGTGGGAGAGGTATAGATAAACAAAGGCAAGAGAAGCTAACAAATGCCATAGCGAAGTGGAAAGCTACAGACTGCACTGCATTAGTGATGTGGAGAATAGCAACATATGACGAGATTCCCTCAAGACACACCATCAAAAGAAGAATACACGAGTTGTATGAAAAGGAAAGGACTGCAAAATCGACAGCATTACAACGTGCAACCCACTGTTGTTCTCACTGGGGACTACTGGACATCACTGAGTAACCGTAATTACAGGTCTCAGAGTTACAGTGCATTATATTGATGAACAGTGGGCTCTCCATTCACATGCTCTGACTGTAATGAAAACAGAGGAGACATTATGCTGAAACATGCGCGGGACACTTTATTAAAGTTTCACAGCAGTGGAATGTGTCCTATTAATGATAACATGAATGCTCTGGCAGTGGCAATATAAGCTTTCATTTAGTATTTGCTTTGATTTGTTTAAGTTGAGATTTACACTAAATATTTTATTTAACTGGTACTGTATAAACAAAATGCTGATGTTAAGTGTTTGCAGAACAAATGTTATGGCACTTTAGTTCATATGGCAGAACATTTAAAATAAAATTGCGCTATACACTACTTTTGAATTCATTATTGGATTTTGCGAATAACAATGCTATTAATCGGGGAAATCATGCGATTAATGGCGATTAAAAATATATATATATATTTTTTTTAACAGATGAATGGAAGGGCTTTAATTGAATTTGATTGCATTTTTAAATGTGATGTGTTTTATTCAGACTGTGTGAGAAGGGAGCTGTTGCGAGATAATTGGATCAATTACTGTATGTGTACTCTGGAATTAGCAGGTTATCATTGCTGTCCAACAACGGCACTGAGCTCCAAGCACCTGCCTGGTTTTGTCTCTCACTCACATTGCTTCTCTTTTGCCTTGCTGTTCCTTTTCTGTCTATCACAGTCTGGACCACTCTGACACTTCATCTATTGTGTTTCCCCGACACAGATACAGTAGGCCTTTGTGGAGAACAATTCAATGCTGTCCCTCACTTGATGATGTACTCCAGGTGTCAAATCAGTGATCAATACCACTGGAAATTGAACCTTTTTGTGACTTATTTTTATTCTTATGAAAGACTATTTGGATCTGCATTTTCTTTTGAATTTTCAGAATTTTCAGTCGAAGGTTCAGTATGTAGAAGACAAGGTATTTCAAGCACCAAATGCAGATCCATGGAGGCAGTAGGGGTCTGCTGTAAAAACATGGCTTCATATAAAGTTTTTTTTTTTTAAAGAATGTATATATTATTTTGATCCCTTGGGTGCAAATGTGGAGTGAACATGTTTCCAGCTTTTTAATTCAATCACAGGTCCATATAAAATATATAATAAATAGAAAACTTCAAAAAAGTCAAAATGTATGCCTTTCACGTACAGATCACAATAAAAACATTGCAATTGAAAGCTAATCAGCATCACCCATTCTCAAAAGTACAAAGAAACTGTTGCAGTAGAGTCACCGCATCTCAACATCAGCAACTTTTGGTAGGTTTCAACAGTGCTTCGGTTAGGCTGTTCTTTACAAGGTCCTTATCACTGCCTGACATGGGTACATTTATGCTGACTATCATAAATCGCAATGTAAAATCTTAGTACACACAATTAAATTCCTTGTGGCATCATTGTAGGCAGCAGTAAGTCCTTCAAACTGCTCTTTGTATACCTAGACCTTAGCTGAGCAGGGTCTACAATAATCCCTGAACAGTGAGATCTGGGCATCAGTTGAGCTCATATGAAATGTACATACTGTACAAGTGTGTTGCCCAGAGCATATTTTGTATTTTCTATGATTGTTGATATGTAACTAAATCACCCATTGGATCATTTATAAAAAGATGACCAAGATAACTCAGGCAAGTTTAATTTCCTATCCTATTTTCATCTCATTTTAATATAATTGTCTTTATGGCAATACGTCTTATGTCAAAGTCAGGACCATATTGGGAGTATGCACTGCACGTCTGTAACACTGCAAAGAGGGGAAACATCTAACAATCTGTAGTAATTATTCATTTACTACTTAGGAGAGTAATTATTATAGATTTGAGAAACACAACCTGGTTAACAAGCCTTTAACTACAGCACAAGTTTTCAGTCAAAGTCAAACAAGAGTTGAGATAATATCCCACCCTGCCTGACCCCATTACTCACATAAAAATAGTCTGATACAGCACTCCCCCATCTAACCTGCATGATTTGACAGGCATAACCCTTTAACTCTCATTTCTATGAAAAAGTAGTTCAAAGTGAATACAAGACCTTTGTGAAAAAATCTCATTATTAGGTGTAAGATAAAAATGCATCACTTTGGAAAAGACATATTGCATCCGTTCAGCAAACCCCTTGAGACACAATCCACGCTAGAGCTGTAGATAAAGGGCTTTCCAGTTTTCCAGTAGCAGCATGTTAGCTGCACCATGGCTGTTGCTAGGTAACTTGTCCTGTGTCCTGCTGATCTTTAGAATGTCGGTAATCTCAACATGTTGATGTTGTTGAGGTCGATGTGATTGCAACTAAAAGTTCTTGGAAGAGCAGAATGGACAGCGACATGGTCCCTACAGTACAATGGCTCTGATTTAAAGAGCTGCTGTATGACTCATTCAAGAACACTAAAGCAAAGGAATCTACAGCTGATTAGCCTTTCAAGTGTGTCATGAGGGTCCTCTCAGTCTACAGATATTCATGCTTAGGTATTCATGCTTAGGATATGGACTTTTGAGTCAACTCAGGCTATGCTTGGTTCTTGTGTTGAGGCAGTGATCAGGGCAAGGATCATGACATCACGACAATGACATGTTAAAACAATGATCATAATGTGTAAATAGGCCAATGTTTGCTAACAAGTTTAACATTATTAACGTGTTCCCTCTGCTTAAGAGGGCCAAAACAGTGAATGCAGGAGCAATTCCATTATTTTTTATCAATATATTGTTTTTATGAGATTAATGAAGATTGGATGATTGCTATGTATTAGACACAGAATTTTAGTTTTGTCTTTCTTATTATATACAGAAGCACAAACAGTCCCTCCTTTTTCCTTTTGGACTTGGCATAATGGATGGACATGCTTGTACCACACTGTGTTCATCCCCCTCTCTCTCCTTTTGATGATTTTCTAAGTGTGACCTCATTGTTCACTTCATTTAACTGAAAGCCATAAATTCCCATCCCAATCATACACACCCATAGTCTACATACTTGCACACACCGCACAATAGCTCCTTATTTATCAGGTGTGGCTGGTGACAGCTTCTTGGTTGGTGTTGGATTTACGGCCCAAAACCGCCCTGCCTGTGCATGTGTGTGATTGAGAGTGTGTTTGTGTCCTGCTCTGATAGTGTAGAGAGGAAAGAGGTAGTGAAAAGAGGGAATGAGATGTAGATAAATAACTGTTTTAGAAGATTCCTCCTTTCCTGCAGGCAGTGAGCGAGGCTGAAAAAATAGTAGAGAGAGAAAGAGAGGTAGATATAGAATGAGAGAGAGAGTATCAGAACAGGCAGTACAATACTTAGATTCAGTCCATCTCACTCAAAATGGCTACACATCACAGTCCATCACTGCGTTATTAGAGATTACACACAAAACACCTATGGCCACACACATACATGGTCCAATGGAGTGCAGTGAATTGCATCCAAATCACCACTATCTGAAAGTAATGGGAACTGGTGGCTGGGGACCACGTCTGCTTCACCTCTTAAAAACCAGATGCCACATCAATATCTCGCTTCAATGTGCAACAGTGCCACCAGGATTGCTCTCAGACTTGTCTGAACTGTTTAATCTTCCAGAATGTATGTTTTCTGTGTCACTGGTGACAAAACATTCCTCTCTTATCAGCTGAAACACTTAAGAAAGATAAATGTCACTTAAACACAACATCAATAGGAGTAAACAAAGTAAAGGTCAGTATTTGAGCATCACGGACATTCCTGACACGTACATGCATTTACAGTGCAATTCTGTATTTATTTGCATTTAATAAATTACAGCGTCTGTCATGTAGTGAAAATGTTCGACACACAAGGTTTGTGCCTCATATCTGGGAGGTCTGGCAGTGGAGAAATCCCAACGTCTCAGGTATGAAGAAAAATGGGGCCCTATTTTCATCAGTGCAGCAGTCATGGCACTTATTCAGTACATAAAGCGCTATGGTAGCCTTCACCTCAACATGAACACAATATAATATACAAAATGTAGTCAGGGTGTCAGAGAAACCTCATATCACCAGTCGACTTGTTGCACATACAGGGTTTTTGCAGGACCCTGACAATAATGGCATTCCTCCCCTCTTCCTCTTTTCAATCAGATGGCATCTGTATCTGTCCTTACAATAACCGAGGGTAACAATTCTGATGTCTGCCATGTGTGAAGTTAATCAGAGCCAAAACCTTGTTGTTTGTTTTTTAATGTTACCTGTTGACTGTTGGAGCAGTTGGTGCAAGAACATTTTCTGTGTGAACAGACAAAGTTTTATCTTATCGTGTGTGTGTGGGGTGGGTGGGGGGTTCTGCTTGCAATAGCCACTGGCACCTTGTTGTAAAGTCAATGATGCTGCTGCTTGTTTTGTTGTACATTTCCCCCTATCACACAGACCGACACACACATCCCCGCACCTCCCATACCCATATACAATCTGTCTCCCTCCATATAAACCCCACAAGCAACATTGCTTGATCACAGGCAGCTGGTGATGACCAAATATTCTCTCTGTTGAAGTGTGTGTGTGTGTGTGTGTGTGTGTGTGTGTGTGTGTGTGTGTGTGTGTGTGTGTGTGTGTGTGTGTGTGTGTGTGTGTGTGTGTGAAAAATGGGAATCACTCGATTGTGTCGTCGACAGCAGCCACCTTTCCACCCTCCGGCTCTGTGGCTCCTGATTGGATATCTCGTTAGTCAATTACCTCATTAGTGGATATCCCGGTTAGGGACCATGCTCCACTGACAAAAAATAGATAAGTCCGTCCTTTTTGTTTTGCTTGGATGATGCTCTTCACAAGACGTCTTACAAAATGGGATTTCTATGTTCCACAGTTGCAGTTAAGCTGTCTGCTCATTTACAGACGTGACCGCTTGATGCCTGTCCCAGAAGGACTCGAGTCAGAATACACATCTGAAAGGGTCTTGTTGCCCCCATGCTGTGAGGATGTTGCTGCACTGCTGTTCTCGAGTATAGCCACTGCATCTGTAGGGTCCCCTTTGTATCAAATATGCTTCATATTTGCGATGAATCGTGGATCCAGTCACTGTGGACAAAGGCATTTTAGCATTCAGCAGTATGTGAAATCTGTGTGAGGCAACTACCTGAGTGTCTTTCACTTGTCCATTGTTTTAACTACAGCTAACTTTCTGAACCAAGCAATCTGCACTTCCTGCACACTTCATGATGCAATTGGCAGCGTGTCTGCCTCTTTGGCTTATCACCAACCTATTGCTGAATCAGATGCATCGACCCCCAATGGACCATTGACCCATTACCAAAAATACTTTTGAGATTAGCTAAACTACAAACATAGTTAACTGTAGAGGGGGAGAGGTAGCTGAGAGACCGTAAGTGCGATCTGACAGCTAACGGTGGCAGCGAGCGGCACTACTAACAAAGCTGCCGAGTTGACAGCCGTCTCTTGCATGAAAGAGTGACATTGGTGCTGGTCTACTCGTGGTGTAACGGTACAGTATGGGTGCTTGGAGCTGTCAAAAAGGACGAAATAAGAACCATGTTTCAGAAATAATTTGATACACCAAGTACAAAAATGATATTGCATTTATTAAAAGTATCAAAGTTATTCTACTGCGCTATTTTTTATATTTAAAAAAGGACACTTAGCTGAAATTTGGATGGATTCCTGTTCAGAATGACAATGATGTCATCGTCATGATGTGTCTCCCTTATTGCTGAAATATTTATCAGAGTATCTATTTGCACCCCCGGTGCGAATAGCCTAGGCCACACAGCTGAGCTATTCACACCCTGTGACGTAACAACAAAAACACGTTGCTCGCGTGTACCGAAATCATGGCCGACGTTCATCTTCCTTGACAGCAGAAACTGGCATATTAAGAAAGTTTTGTCTCTAAAGTTTATAACAATTGAATTTCTAGCGGAAAATGGATACTACAGTTGTGCTTTCTGTCTTCAGTGAAAGCATACTACCATTAGTTTGTTAGTTAGTACCTATTTTTTGTATACAGTATGGTTACCTAGCAACCAAGGCTTAAAGACACCAAGTGGTCAACGGTTGTACAACATTCTACAAGAACTGCTAGATGAGTGGTTAGAACAGTGAGCTATGGCCCAGGAGTCTGGTGTTCGATTCCCTAGTGAAGAGATCTTTTCTTCATTTTGGATTGGATCATTTGCATGCCATTGCGCAAATCACACACACATATAAAAACACCAATTTATGTAAAATTATAATTACTTAAGGAGACAAGTGTGAGATTTTAAATATGTGCATTTTACAATGCTTCTTTAACCTGTTGAGGAGTTCGGTCACAAATATGTGATCAGCTGCTGCTGGGCCCCTGGGAGTACGGTCACAAATATTTTCCCAGTAGGGTGTGAATAGCATTCACTTCTAATTGCACCATGGTACGAATAGCATACACTGCTAATTGCACCAGGGGTGCAAATAGCCTCACCCAATATTTATTGGTAGGATGTTTTGGTCTGTCCGACCTTCATCACGTATGTGGGCAGAAAGAAAACAAAGAAATTTCACCTGACAATATTAGTGCTAAAGATCCCTCAACTCATGCTGTCAGTGTCTCTGTTAGCTCTTTCAAAAAGGTCTTTGACTCAAAATACAATACTCATTGCACAGAAACAGGACAGTGCTGCTCTTTCTTGCAGGTTACTAATGAATTCCCTTTAAGCTTTGCCTGCTGCATTGTGCACTCTCGTTTCCGGAGACCTCACAGACATGTCAAAGACAATACAAAACATAATCTGTGTAAAAGGGTCGTTGAAAAGATTTGCAATGTTCCGTTGTGCCATCCACAATTACGACAGTAAGGATTGAAGAAATTGCAGATTGATTTAAGCACTTGGCTGCTGGCATCAGAAGAGGGGGGGGGGGGGGGGGGATGGATACAAACAAATAGGTTTTAGGAAAAACAACAATCATATATGGAACCTGGTTTGAGCCAGTGGTACCATCTGTAGGGAATAGTAAGGACAAGTTCACAGGTTCAGTTCTGTCAAATGCATTACCTTGAACCAGACACTGATGCATTTACCTGCATGCAATATATAAGCTGCTCTGGATGAGGCTTAATATTCAGTGAAGAAGTAAAATATGTAATGTGAGCCTTAGTTTCCTGGGTTTCTAGGACATGCTGGAATATATTACATATGCCTTTCAGTATGTCTACTTTTTGGGGGTGACTGTAAAGAACCATACATATAGAAGTGGATTACTCATGCAACCCTCGCCATCTCTTTCCTTCGCACCCCCCCCCTCTCTCTCTCTCTCTCTCTCTCTCTCTCTCTCTCTCTCTCTCTCTCACACACACACATACATTTCCATTTTATTTTTTAGGCACAGACTCCCATCCTCCTCCTCTGTCCTCCTCCCCTCCCATCACTCCCTATCTACAATTTTCTGGCCTGAATGTTTTACATCTTGTACCTCCCATTTTCCCCCTTCACACTCTTTTTTTCTGTCTCCCTCCCTCTGTCTTCTTTCATTTTTCTCTTTTCTCCCACTTTCCTCCTCTCATGTAGTCTGGCTATCACCAGACCTCTCATATCCTTCCCTTACATCTCCTCATTCTCCCTCTTTTCCTTCCATCTCTCTCTCTCTCCCTCCCTCACTTTCTCTTATCCTATACTCTTCTTCTTCCCTCTGCTGCTCTCCTTTTCACACCCTTCCATATATCCTGCCTCACACCCCTCCCTCCACTTCTTCCTCTTCCCTCCACTCTCCTTTTTTGTTCTTCCTCTTTCTCTCTCTCTCTCTCTCTCTCTCTCTCTCTCTCTCAGGACACAAACCTCACACATGGCTTATTGATTTCTAAAAGCAATACGCAGACGTACAGCCGATGTAGGGCCCACAAATCTGCACACAGAGGATTTGAGACACACATGCAGTTAGGTACATGCAGACAGACAGTATGTACAGCATGTACACTCCCTGTTCGTGCAGTGAATATTTAGATGATGCCAGAATGATTAACACCAGGTTTGTGATGGGGAAAAAGAGGGAGGGAGAAGAAGGGAGAGAGACTGTGCCTGTAGATGGCAGAAGAGTGCTTTAAGGGAACGTGTGGGAGCAGATTTCACACACACACACACACACACACACACACACACACACACACACACACACACACACACACACACACACACACGCACACACACACACGCATTCAGGCACGCAAGCACACCCACATATTCTCATTAACCCTCATACAGGTGCATTTATATAGCTACAGCTGTGAGGATATTCCTTCGCCTTACTTAAATTCCCTTAACTGATTTCAGACAAACACACACACACCCTTTAGCACAAACACACACACACACACACACACACACACACACACACACCCTTTATCACACTGACAATAATTTTGATTACGATTGTGGGAATGAAATTGACCAACAACATGACTGGTTTGCACGATGATGTTTCCCTTGGGGCTGATTAGTGATGAGACTCCTTCTGAAAGCTGCCTGACATATAAATTAATTCATATTTCTATCATAAGCGAGCACTGAATATGGAGATTTTATTTTTGCCTTTTGGATATGTAAGTGTTTGGATTTGCCTGGCAAAGTGCATTTGTTTTCGTGGTGACACTACAAAATGTTCAATTATTTAATTATTTATTTGATGAATTAGTTGTTTGTGGAGTTGATTGTTTTTTGTGCATGTCTCAGTTTGGGGGGGAAAAGTAATTAAACTCTTAATTTTAATACTTTTTGATGATCATATTCAGCACTGTCCAGTATTTGTTAGGTATGCATAACCCTGAAATGACCCAGCGCTCTAAAGAGTAGTGTAACTACTATTCATTTTATTTTCAGTGATAGCATAGCAGTTATTAGTCCAAGTAATTAAAACTCACTCACTCTCTTTTCTGCAAATAGTGAGGTTTCCCCCACTAACTCCCAGGTATCTTAACTTGAATAGCCTCAAGATCAAGGACTCAACATTATTTCTAGTCAGAGCACAGCCCATTCATTACCTTGAAGGAAAACCACATGCCATGCAGCAAAAAACGGATGGTCGGAGATGAGTTCTGATGCCATGGCTTCCTCTGAGGGTAAATAAAAAATTGATGCATGTGAAAAATAGATACCCAGACAGTTCGTTTAGTAGGTACAATCTGCTTAGAATCCAGCCTACACCTCAAATTCCACCATTTACTGTGCAAGAAATGACATCATGCCCATTTTTGTCCCTACATCTGTGATAAGTTTGGTTATTTATATGACAATAAAAAAATTCAGTGTTGCTGTTTTGAGAAGGAAATCCACAAGTAGCCTAGCCTATTAAACTCCACTTGCCTCAAACCATAAAAATATCAGCTGGCAAACTGTGATGGAATTATGTGTGAGATATGTATTTCCCAGGCAGTTTGAGGGAGTCTTTTGTATTTGTACAGCATATTAAGTTCACAGCAGCACTTTTTCTTGTTATTGACTTGATAGCTACTTTATCATTTTCTTTACTTTCTTTTTTTAAAGTGAAAATCTATACACAATTTAATTATTTCCCTCAGTATTTTTATGGACCTGGAAGAAGTGATTGTGCGTTTGACAAAAGAAAAGGAAACGTGCCAATTACAGCACTTTTATTACTATATTACTTTCAATAAAACTGAAATATGTGATACTGTTTTGAGGTGGAGGTGACTTTATAGCTTCCCTTATTACTACCGGCATATTTTGTATATTATATTTTGATTGCAACAATTGCTACAAATACAACTAGGAAAATGGTACAATCCAATATCCAGTATAACTGAATTGCCAAGATGTGTCATTTAAGGGTACAACGAGCATAAGAGGTTTTTCAACTGTTGATTGATAGAATTATAAATCATGTAATATTGGTATGAATAATATATTTTAGTGTACGGTATATTATTATTTGGTATATCCTATATAAATCATTAGTATGTAATTATTATTCTTTGTTTTACTGCATGTACATATTTCCCCTGTGGACTGTGTTAATATCACAGCAGAAGCAGTGGCAGGTAACATTTAGCATACAGTTGAGTTGTATTGCTACTAAACGTACACAAATCTTGACTAGAAAATCAATTAGGTGCCATCAAGAACTCAGCAGTGTCACGTCGCCAGATAAATAGATTTGCTAAATTGTCTGCGTCTATCATGTGCCACCAAATCCCAAACTCGTTATTGTATTGATTTCATTTCGGTGGATCAGTGGGTAATGACAGACACGCTATTATAGGTTGGTCCATGTGACTATGGGTATTATTCTTCTCATATGATTTCCTTGTAGTTTGATTGGGCTTACAAATATATTTCTTGGTTTTGTTTGTCTTCCTCTTTGTTTTGATCAAATTTGGACATCCGTAGGTAAAGTTTTGGCAAGTGTCCATTCCTCTGTGCCAGTGGACGCCCCTGCATTTTATCCTTTTTCTCAGTGGTGCAACAGCAAAGAGAACAGAGTTACCTCCGTGTAGCCTGATGTTAAAAACAAAACCAACATCCACCCAAACACCAGTCTAGTTTGAACAGAGTCAATTTTATGATATTTCCGCGCAAAAGCACGTGAATAGAAGTGGGCGCTTACGAGGAGCACTTGAAGGCAGCATCTCTGTACCGGCGGGGAGAAGGAAGAGACGCACCAGCCGCTACACCGGGAGAACATACCTAAGTATACCAAGCAGAGGGATGATACATGTCTCCTCTGGTTTCTGACAACAAGAGGAATTCTCGTTTTATCTTTTCCTCGTTGGACTTTCACTAAGAACTGAAGGTGGACTGTCTCAACGTGACGGGCAGGCACTGGTTTGGCTTGTTTGGTAAGAAAATTAAAAGGAATGACGGTGATCCTCAAATGTGGAAAAAGTCAAATGATTGATAGGGTGATGCGAGAGTGATTAATTTCTCTTCTTTTAGGAGGGGTAAAGATGCAACATTTTCCTCGCCGCTGTTGGTGAGAGAAGAAGATCGGAGGAGAAGAAGAGGAAGGTTTGACAGACGCACGAGCCCAGAGACGCAGGAGTGGAGGGTTATCCGGCCAAAATAAGAAACGCAGAACAAATATCCCTGTCCATTTTTTGAGACAGTAAGGCGAACACACGCGAGAAACGGAGGAGAGGAGACACATACTTTGCAAAGAGACACAGAGGAGAGGCTTATAAGGAGGGGGAGAAAAGCCCAAAAGAGGGAAATTCAGAATGAAGAAAGGATGCAACCCGGAGGAAGTGTGGATTTGAAGCTCTCCCTGCCTCTCTATCACTCTTTTGCAAGGGAACGGGACGGAATAGAGAGATATTGACAAGCTTCGCTACAACCCAGCGGAGAGTGGATTTAAAGACAGAGACAACCTGTGTGCCCGTCCCATCTCCCCCTCTGTCTCCGCTTTCTCTCTGTGGATGTCGACCGAATTCATTTTTTGGACATAAAGGATTTATATAGTCTACATTAGAAGGAGGAGGCAAAGAAAACGCTCGCGTCCCCCCCCCCCCCCCTCTCTCTCTCTCTCTCTCTCTCTCTCTCTCCCCCCCCTCTCTCTCTCCCTCCCCCCCCCCTCTCTCTCTCTCCCTCCGTTTTCTGGATGTGAAGCAGCATGCGGCCCGGTGAGAGCTTAGAGGGCTCGTGCTCGGCTCGCGGAAGATGTATTGACGCTACTAATATTACTAATAGCGGCACGGAACGCTGTCTCGCGCACCCCTCGTCGGCAAAGAGGAGGATGAAAAGGGGGACGACAAAGTGGAGGATGAGAGAGATGAACGAGAGGATGACGGACGGTGGAATGACGGTGATGCGCTGTTTTCTGTGGAGTCTCGTTCTCTGCTCGCTCTCTTCGCGCGCGCAAGGTAGGGGGATGCGACACGCGCACATACACACAGGCATAAGCATACTCCACACGCAGTGACATAAACGCCCTCACTCACGCGCACACACTCGCGGTTTGAGTGAGAGTGGGTGCAGGAGTTTCTACTGCAGTCAAAAGAAAGATGCTGCTTCTTCTGTGTCGGGTGAATGAGGAGAGTGGGAGTGTGTATATGTGAGGGTGTCTGCGTGCGCGTGAGGGTGTCTGTGAGGTGTCTGTGCATGTGTGTGAGTGTGAGGAGAGATGTGCGTGTGGGCGTGCGCGGTGCGTGCGTGGATGTATGTGTGTTGCGGAGGAAAGAGGAGAAATAGAAATTGGCTTACAGGGAGGATGAAGGGAAAGAGGGATAGAACCTGCAACAGCCTTTCCCTCTTTCCTCATTTTCTGCTTGCTTCAGTTGCTCTCTCTCTCTCTCTCTCTCTCTCTCTCTCTCTCTCTCTCTCCACATCCTTCTCTTCAATACAGCCATTGAGCTGATAGCCAATAAATATTCTTGCGGTAGCTCTTGGGCTGTGGCAGTGAACGTGAGCTGCTTATACCAAAGTGTGTGTGTGTGTGTGTGTGTGTGTGTGTGTGTGTGTGTGTGTGTGTGTGTGTGTGTGTGTGAGTGTGAGTGTGTGTGTGTGTGTGTGAGTGAGAGAACGTGAGTTGTTTATAGTGATGAGGCCTGAGCCTTACACAGCATTTTATTCCCACATTTCTACCACCATGCCCATTTATTCATATTCTATTCTATTTCAGTTAAAAGATGTTATATAATGATGGTGTCTCCCCTTTTTTTTCTCTAGCCCACACTTTATTACTTTGCCCCCCCCCCCCCCTCCCCCTCCCCCTCCCCTTCCCCTTTTCCCTCTGACTGAAATAAAATGTTAAAATATTCACAGTATAGCACACTCTCCCACTTTCTTTGTCTGTATCTTGGTCTTCCTCTGCTTTCCATTTTTTTGTTTTCCCTCTCCGATCTTGTTAAGAAATGCTGTTTGAACACACACATTTCAGTGAGCACACACACACACACACACACACACAGATATACAGGTTTGTATGCACTCATGCAAACACGCCCATTGCTGCGTCAGGTGAGGTTTCAGTGGTATGGAAACTAACTGACCATTCATCACCGTATCTTGAGAAGAGGAAGGGAGAGGAGCAGGCAAAAGATGGATGGGGGAAAAGAGAAGAGATTTAGCGACTGAAAATGGGCTTATGAGGAAGTGAGGCAGGAGGAGAGGAGAGAAAGAAGGGAAAGAGAAACAGTTGAGTGAAAGAAAAAGAGGGGAATATTATAATAGAGTCAGACCAAGTTCAGACTGAGTTTGTATTGTTTGTAGATAGTACAAGAAGACAAGGAAAACCTCAAAAAGCCAACTGTGTTGAAGCTATTGAGAACGATTTGTCATTGCCATTGTAAAGTCTGCGTGATCCTCCAGTGTAGGGAGACAACCCAGTCTCACGGCAGTTCGGGAAATGGTCACGTTATTTAATCTGTTGATTCGTGTACACGGACATGTTTCTGTCGTTTTTTTCGTGGTGTGAGCACGAATTTTAATCTAATGTATTTCAATAGGAAGCATCTTTCGTGATCACAGCACGATTACAGCAGTGAGTAGTATGAAAAGCTGAAAGTCGGCGCAGGGACGTTGGTTGGGGTGGTGGGTGGGTCAAACAACACAGAACTTTCACCCAGGAGACCGTGGATCGTGTCCCGCGTGTGACGATTCATTTCCCCGTTGTTCTTTTCCTAAACACCGTCCAGTTATTGCCGCGCGTCCCCCAGAGACCGCAGCCGTTTCCCGTTTGTGACAATTCATTTCCCCGTTGTTTTTTCTTAAACACAACCGTCTCGTCGTTGTCGCGAGTCCCCCCAGAGACCGCGGATCGTGTCCCAGCGTGTGACGTGTCCTGTTCTTCCTTTCCTAAACCCAACCTCCGTATAGACGCTTCCCATTACGTGCTGAGCACCATGAAATAAACAAGATAATCGTGCCCGTGTACACAAATCAATAGATTAAAAATAACAGGACCATTTCACGAACTGCCGTGAGACCGTGTTGAGGGAGAACATGTGTAGGCTGACAGAGCAGAAATAAAATTGATTTCTGAAGTGATTAAACAAATTGACACCGGAAACATTGGCTTTGCACCATCGCCATCGGGATTCGCCAGCGTTTGTGTAGCCTATTTGGGAAAAAATTTGTTATGGATCACTCTGATGCTGTTGACCGAACAAAGACAAGAAAGGTGGGATATCCTCAGGCGCAACAGATCTAATTTTAAACCCTTTGGAGCACAGATCCTGGCACTGATCACCGCATGGCTGTAATAACATGTTAAAAGTAGATTATAAAAGTTGGAAAAGCAAGCAATCAAACACACCTGTCAAGGCTGGACAGAAAGGTAAATAAATGTATAATTAAATGTCACCTTGATCCTTGCTGACATTTTGGGGACCAAGGCTTTAAAAAGAGGCTGGCAAATTAAAACCAGCCACCAGCCAAATGCTGTAACATTTTGGCTCTGGCTGGTGAATTAGTCTACTTTACCGGCCATTGGCAGGTAACCAATCATTGTATGGAACTGCAATTTTATTCTAAAAACTAATCTAGAAGGTAAAGTAATGAAATGGGCGCAAATGGATTCTCACGCTGCTGTAGCAAGTGGATATTAACCTTAATTTCTCAACTTGCTCAACACATTTGACACAGAGATACAGTGCCAAACATCTTTTGTCAATATACTGGGTTTGCAGTGAGTAGCGAGTTTCAGGAAGTCTTGGTGCAATAAAGTGAAGTCAAGGACAATCTTTCAACTCTACTGCTTGCCTTGAACCCTTTCTGTGTATTTGACAGGCTATTATAAAAGTGTTACTTGTATTTTTGAATGCCTTGTAGTTTAAAAAGCGTATCGCTGAAGTTTATGTCAAGAAATCTACCTCAAATGAAGTTTCCCTCTAAGTCAGATGCTGAAAAATTGCTGTACTTGTCCTCTTGCACTTCCTCTTCCCCCTGATCCCCTCTTCTCGGTTTCATCTGCTCTCCTCCCTGCTTCTCTGCTCAGCTTAACTCCGCCTCTCCTCTCTTCCCCTCTCCTGTCCCCTGCCCCTCTGTTCTCCTCTCCTCTGCTCAGCACTTCTTCTGTGTTCTCATCTCTCCTCCGGCGCTCCCTCTCTTCCTTTCGTCTGTCAGATTTGTCCTGTGGCTCCAGGGGCTTAATTTACTCACCAAACATACTAAATCACACATGTGCACACGAGAGAAAACCCACACACATTTTTCACCGTCTCCCAGACTCTTTAATGTATTCTGGGCTACACTCGGCCTGTCAGAATCAAACCGAGAGCTGCACAACCTGCACCTTTGCAACAGATCTAGGTTTGAACTTCTTTTTAACAGCACCTCTAAGATTAACCGTGTCACAGATTCTTACTGACAGTGTGGATTTCATCAGCACTCAATCAAAGGACTAACACTGATCAATCATCGAACACTAATTATCTATGAGACAGCCGGGTAATATACTGTGTGTCTGTTCATCTGTGGGGTGAGGAATTAAACAGGTTCAACTTAGGGCTTCAGCACGTGACCAAGTAATTAAACCAGAAGGCTAGAAATAGCAAATTTAATTTTTATCGACGAGCCATGGAAATGTGCTTTGTTGGCTAACATGGCTAAATTGAAATTTGTCAGTCATTCCCTGGTAGCATCTAGTAATTTAATGCTGGTCATGAGTGTTAAATTGGACAGGCTGTGAAATGGTCCTCCAACCAGGTTTTATAACCCATCACTGGATATCACAGATTGATTGGTGCGGTCTGCAACTCTGATGTTTATTATAAGTCATTGATTGATATTGTCCATTAGTACGCCACTGCAAATCATTTACCTGTGTTAGTTACTGGTTAAGAATTTTGGTAATCATTCTCTGTTGTCAATTATCGATTGATATTCTGAGTACAATAATAGTAAGGTTTATTAGTGAGCTTGAAGACAAAAACAAACAAAAAACGGTGCCTGCATTTACAAGCACAGAGGCATAACGTCTCTTTGTCTTCCTCTGCTGAACTCGCACAGACATGCATTTGGACCATTAGTTCACTGTGTACACACACTGAGCACTCTCACATTGAACATTAGCGCAACACATACTCTCTAACACACATTTAATCCTGTGGCTTATGGCTGGTTTCTCAGGGAGCGAGATGTGTCTGTCGCAGAGCCAGCCTCTTGATCAAATAAATACTTGTGACTTACTGAGGAAGAGAAAGAGAGAAAGGGGGGGCTATACTGGGAAAGAGAGGCAGGGGTTAGAGTAAGGCATTATGCATATACATACTTATTTTATTCATTTTGTACAGTTGCATCCTCAACTCTATTCTCTCCTCTGTCCCCCTTGACTTTCATTCACCTAATCCTCTTTCATTTCCAACCTCTGTACAGTGAATATGTAATTACTTGTTTTCTCCCCTCTATTTCCTCTCCTCCTTTGCTTCACTGTCAACATGTAATACAAACGCTAGAAGTAATGTGGCATAACTTAGCATAAGGAAATGTAAAGGTTTGGATTTGTTTGTCATTAACACCAGATACCAGGGATCACATTCCAGGTCATACTTCAAGCTAATGTTGACATGTTTCATATTTAACCAAAAACACAATCTTTTCTTGACCTTAACCATGTGGATTGAGTTCCATATCTCAAATACCATTAGCAGAGATTGGAACCAAAGATTGAACCAACATTGGCACTGAAGATGTTGCTGAGGTATTCAGTATGAACATATCTGGTTTAGCATGAACATACAAAATATATATATATAAAAAAAATACTTTAGCAGTTAATTTGTGCTCTCTGTACTCTTTTTCTCACTCTTTCATTGCCTTGAAAATCCTTTGGTGTTACTACAGTCACTGAACTGGGAACTCCCCTGTTGCGTAGTCAGCAAGTTTTGCTGCCTAAATCGATATTCTTTATTTGGCTGCTCCATACTCAATCGTTTGTTCTCTCCGTCCATGTTCCTCCATCCCTAATCACCCATACTTATTTTTGTCTGCTTCCTCCTACCAACATTCACCCATGGTGAATGTGTAAGCACCACCTTTCTCACACCCTACACCTGCCAGATCTCTTCCCTCTTTCCTCTCTTTTCTTTCCCCCATTACTCTTGCCTATCTTCTCCTCCCTCCATTGTAATAGGTGGGTACTCATGAGCTTCGGCTCTGATAATCTCTCACGTGTGGTTTTTCTCATTGCCAACAACTAACGGGTGCACATGTAATTCCTGCGTACAGACTACCATCCGGTGTGTTTTTAAATAGCTAGAGAGCCAAGTCTACTCGTGTGTTTCAGATTTGTGTTTGCCTGCTATGATTTTAGCGATGTCAGCTTGCTCATATTCAACAAGCTGCTAAATTGAAAGAAGTGATCATTTTACCATGCAAATTGGACTAAAGAAAGACTGCACTCCAGTGAGCTGTTCCAGCTGTTCCCAGGCCCGGTGGATCCATAACAGATTTTTATATACAATTCCTCTTTTCCTCCAAGGTCTAGTGCAAATGTGCATTTACAGGCTGGTGTCATGAGTGTAATAAGCATAATTCATCGTTATTGAATGATAAGATATGGTGGCCATAAGCAAAGATAGTTCTGCCATGGATTTACTGTAAAGAAGCGAGGGGATTCTCTGAAGTATATTTTGAATGTGTCTCTTATGTATTTTGTCACTGAAATATTATTATGATAATGTGTATTTCATCCAAACTTCCACTAAATGCACATATATGCACACAAATCAAATGCATTGCCACGAAGTGTTAAAGGCCCATCAAATTGAACTGTGGTTTCTCGTACTCCGATATGTGTGATGTGATATGTGTGATTTCTAAAGAAAACAGGCTTTTTGCACACACACACACACACACACACACACACACACACACACACACACTCATACACACTTACATTGTCATAGCCTCCTCATTATTGCAAAGATGATTAGAAGTAGAAATGACGTGAACATGTTGAGTGGACACACACACACACACACACACACACACACACACACACATAAATACACAAAATATGTTGGGCACATAAAGATAGCATGTGTTACCCCGAGGGTCTGACCAAAAACACACAAGTGCACACACATACGTGCACAGGGACAGGAGACACACACACACACACACACACACACACACACACACACACACACACACACACACACACACACACACACACACACACACACACACACACACACACAGGCTCTCTGATGCTTTACAGGAAAGGCAGATAAGAAATTAACAAAGACAGACAGTCGCATATCCAGCTGGTGCTCCCTGCTTGTGTGTGTGTGTGTGTGTGTGTGGGTGGCAATCCTGTCACTTTGCCTTTGATTCATAGCTATTTAAGTAATTTGGCTGCCAGTGTCTTCACTACCTTCTAGGTTGCTCATGCTAGTGAAGGAAAAAAAGGTCAAATGAAGCAAAAAGCATTTGTTGTTTCGTTCATCTTAAAGCCAATGACAGTTTAATGTAAGGGTTACAACGATTCTTTTAATGGGTAGCAGATTATTTGTGTATAGCATTATATTGTCTTCATAGAGGGTTCCAAATACCATATTTTTCAGCTAACATATGACTTAAAAACACCTTTTGGAATGCTTTTTTCACACTGAATGTCAGAGTAAAGACTGCATACTCTTTTTGACTTTTTAACATGTTTAAAACCTACGAGCAAAACATTTGTAACATATTAGTTAAACCTGAATACAATCTAGATTGACAAATTATCATTCATCAGTAACTTCATATTGTATAATCACCTCGGTTATGCTAATGATAACTGAGTTCCTAATGAATAGCCACAGATGTATGCGTATTGTTGTTGGACAAAAATGATGTACCAGCAGTGATCATCTTTAGTCATGAATAAGATATAAAGCGTTGATGAATGACATCACTAATGATGTGCTATCCCCATTGAAAATGTTTAGAATATGATTTGTAAAACTTCATTGTAATTTAACTCGTCATTAACTCAACTTTTATTGAGATCCATCATCACACAATTGAACAAGCCTTCCGTTTCTTTATCTGTTGTAGTTGGACAGGTTTACAGATACTACTAATACTGTATGGTTCCTTGCTCTACTTGTTACATCTTATTTTACTCAGAACTTTTTGTCTCAGGAATGATGTGATTGATATCAGATTGACATTGTTTTGTTGCTATGGTGACCACGTGAACCGTAAAATCATGTCAGCTGTTGGCACAGTACATCGCAACATTGGCACACAGATAAAAGGTGTGCCAAAAACAAAATGTTTCAGAGGCAAATAAAATGCCTAAAACCACTTAATTTCTTCTAATATCACAAACATGTTTAAATGTACTTTGCTGATTTCTTTTTTTGTTAGTCCCTCATTACTAATATAATACGTTCATCTTAAAATATTCATAAAAACATGCTGCCATTTCTAACAAAAACAAATGTTAGACACGGTTTGTGTCAGTGTAGGTGTGAGAAAACATCTCAGTTAATTGCATGCAGTTCATACATTAGTTACATGGTAACATACTGGCTTAAGGGACAGCTACAGTAGTTCTTTTTTGATTCCAATAATTATTCTTGTGTTTGTGAAAAAAGGCCATATATTTAAATATTTATTTAGTGGTTGTAAAAAAAACAGGTCTCTAAATAAACAGCTAACTGCACAATAGACGAATACAGAAGAGACACACACGTTGAGGTTTAATTAGACAGTTTGCTCGACAAATGAACCCTCCGTGAACCCAACTACAGTCTTTGCTTAGATGCAAACACTTTTCACCAATTTTAATCACTGTTAATTTTGGATTAAAGTGGTTGTAAGCATTTAACAATCAACATATAACAAAACATGTTAATTTATTTTTTTTCCACTATAAAAAAATAAAAGTATATCTGACATTACAGGAGAGATAAACACAGAGCAACATAGGAAGTTTTTGTGTTTATACCTAGTATGTGATGACAGGTATGCCCATGTGCCCCAAACCCACAGAAACATGGCTGTCAGCAGACATCACACACACCTCGCTCTCTAAACGCGCACACACAATCTCACTAGCTCATCACCTTGTGCTGTTATGCGGGTATCATGAGGATAGTCTATTGTTTTATCGTGCTATGAAGTTAATTCCCCGTCCCCTGATGGGTTTCTTTTCTTTTATTATGGCATTTCATGACCCAATCTTTGCATGCATAAATCTTTTTTGGATTTTTTTTTTCGTCTTCTCCTGCTGTCATATTGGCTAGGATTCTCTGAGCTCTGCATGCAATGCATTTCCTTCCTAAGTGATGATGCATTTCCTGTCTTTTGTACTGTTGTTCATTCTGTCTATGTACATGTGTGTCTTTCTGTGCACAGGATGCCTTTCTGTTGTTTATGTGTGCACATGCATGTGTGTGCTTGTCTGCTCCATTCCCAGAGAAGACTCATTTCCCCAGCAGGGCCTGTCAGGCTGTTTCTGGGCGCGCTCAGTTCACAGCTGGAGGCTACTGCTGTCACCTGCTTACCTAGCATCTCTCCTCTCCTCTCCTCGCCTCTCAATCATAACATTAGTGCTATTGAACTATGTATCCCCATATAACACTCATTGGACTCACTGATTCATTTCGGTGCAGCGTTCTACAAAATAAGTAAAAGTGAAAAGGAACTGTTCCTTTATAGCTGGCAATGAAATTACTCCAAAGAGACTGTGCAGCCAAACGATTGCACTAAGAGTCTAAAAGTTCTATTTTTACACCAGTATTTAGTGCAAGTCTTCACTGAAATTGCTGTTTTCTAAAGCTTTCATGCTTGGGTGCCCTAAAAAGGAGGACATCTCGGCAGGGCAGGCAGGGGCAGTAACTAAGACAGCTACAGTCACAGTTAATGTGTGTGTGTATATACGCATATAGCATATACACACACATATATTATAAAAATAACTCAAAGGCACCAATTTGGCCTCTGCACGTGGACACACGAAGCCCAAACAGCCTAGAATAGATTTAAACTTAAAATTATGAGCAAACAAATGATAAACAGAAAGGGAGCAAATTTCAGCTTCCAGTTATCGGCATGTACCAACTCACTTTTGCCAGATGTGCAGGGAAATGAAGTTTGCATGCACAGACATCCCCAGAGGTGATGGCATGCAGCTCTTAGACAAAAGCTCAGCAGGGAGTTGCAGTGGACAACAATAAACGTTTTGATCTTTGACACTGGCCGTCTGTTTCCCCCACACCCCGACCCTCCCCTGCTCTCTCTCTCTCTCTCTCTCTCTCACACTCACACACACACACACACACACTCTGTCTCCCTAGCTCTCTCTCTTTCAGGGTCACCAGGTCAGACAGAGAGCAGATGCTTAACCACACGTCCACAGCAAAACCTGACACCACAGCACCCATACCCCCAATCTGTCATCCCCCCCTTGTTAACTGTATTAGTCTCTGTGGAAGGTATTTCTCACCTGTTTTATTTTCCATCTTGGATTTCCAGCAATGGAAAAGTCGGGGAGACTGATGAAACAAAAGCTGGATCTAAAGGTGCCCTGCCACACAAAACCATTTTTACTTGTATTATTTTGAAATATGTTAAGTCCATATGTGTTTGTGTTATGTCGTGAATGTGAAAATGAACCGCTACCTCCTCTGTCAGCTCTAGCCACTGAAAAGAAATAAGCGGAGAAATCAGGCCAATTACAAAAGCTGGCCAGTCTGACGTGGTGTTGCCTGAGCTCATTACTATTCATGAACTCCCCCAGTTGCGCTGGATAAAGGATGCTGATAGCCAGGCTCTCATTGGCTAGCTGTTAGCCAATCAGAGTGAAGCAGCTTAGCTCGTTGAATATTAAATAGAACTGGCACAAATCGAGCCGAGTCTTCCTGAAGGCTTTCTATATCACGCTAGAATGGCTTGAAACAAGGTAGCCAAGGCATTTTTTCCACAAAAAAATGTTACAGAGTCCATGGTAGAACTTAAGACATTACCACAAAGTAATGAAATACGTGTGGCAGAGCACCCGTAACTGCGATCCAATTTGCCCTGTTGATTCATATTTGTAATTGATATATTAAAAGTTTGTGTTGACTACATTGTTAGTAGGGCTCCACCTGGGATTTACACCTATCAGGTAAAGTCTATATGGACCTTTGTGGTCACATGTTGAGTATTGACTGATGTAGATGTGGTGTCACGCGTGGATTAATATGTTCACCCATAACAAACCACCTAGTCTTATGTGCAACATTTGTTTTGTATTTGTTTTCTGATAAGACAAGTTGACATTAATACCACAAGTACAGCAAACTATATAGATAATCATTGAGCCAAAAGATGGCTTCCTTCTTTGGCAAGCCTTCTGCAATACACTTTGTTTCTGTTGCATTCAGTGCCAATGTTCCTTTAAGTTTAATGTGTTTTTTTTCCAAACCTACGACAGTAGCTAAGTGCTTCTTTGGCTTGAAAAGCATGACAAACAATGTAATCTCCATTTCCTTGTTAATAGAAACCCATAACCATAGCTTTTGGTTGAGACACTGTCCTTTTCCTTCCAAGTTTCCTAAAAAGTATTGTAGGGAAAATAATAAGTTTATTTGCTTCATAAGAACACAATCACAGTTGGGATTTATATTTGAAAAGGGTTAACACAATTAACAGCAGTTAATTAACAGGACAGGGAAAATAAGTAAAATAAATAGAAAGTTTAGACGGAACAAAAACAAAAGTGGAAGTACAATAAACATCATATCACACTTCTCTTAAAGAAAGTTCACTATTAAGATTGTCATTATTGAATTATACTGTAGACATGTCTCAAACCAATCAAGAAGATCCCAAAGCCACAACAAATCAACTTTTAAATATCATAAAATGACCTAAAAGCTGCTGAATACATGTTGGGATGAAACAGAACATTCGGAAAAATTAAAGTTTTCTATGAAGACAGCACAATGGAATGTGTTCCAAAATGCACTGAGATGCTTCATGAATCAGCCAATCAGAGTGCAGTCTGGTCTCAAAGCAACTCTCACTTTGCCAAGTGATGTTTTCACCTTGTAGCTGATCTTTCTGGGGGTAATTTATTGTATTTTTCTCCAACAAACAAAAGAAGCAAAAGGTTACTCTAAGTACTAGTACTGTTGGAGGTTGAGCTGAAATGAATTTCTGAGATCAAAAGAAACAGAACGATAAAAGGGATTGAAAGATAAAAGGATTTAAGTCACTGGATGACAATTGCTCCTTTATAGACCAGAAATCAACAGAATTAAAATCCATTCAAACACAAGGAACCCTGGACTACACATATGTCATAATGGTCAACACATTCAAAAGACATTTCTCTGGACTTCCGCAAAAAAATATTTTTCTGATACTCCACAAAGTTCATCAAAGCAGCAGTCCACAAAGCATCTCTGCTCAGATATCTATCAGAGGTATCAAGTTTGTGCTGTTCAGTTTGCCCTTTATTTCTTTCCTTTTAATGCTAACAGAGATTATGGGACAAGAAGTGATGACATCAGGACAAAACATATTTCCTTATAAGCCGAGGTTGTATGGGCTATTTGTTTGCATGCCTATTGACATCGTTAGGCTGGAAACATTTAGAAAAAAACGCAGCCACCAAGGTTTAAATATTGATGTAATGCCCTTTGCGTATGCATGCAGTATTCAACTTAAGGGACTAAACTTACTCATTTAAGCACTCGTGTTGATCTGGTTAAGCCATTAACCTAGTTCAGTGATTTATTTTGTTTTCAATTACAGTTCAAATTATAGGCCAACTGTTGTCCCACATAATGAAATGGAGGATGATTATGGATTATATGGATTACATCCATTTATTTGTTTGTTTGTCCTTCAAATGTATGTGAGACTGCTAGAGTTTGATGAGTTTTGGGAGAGCATCTCACAATTTTTCACAAGCTGATCCAAGAAAAAGCTACCAAAGTCATCGGTGTGTTACTGCTTCTTTCATTCAATGCTGATGACAGGTTGATTGTTGACTTGTGTTAGTGCCAAACGTAAGTAGTAATCCAGCTACAGAATGAATATTATTCATGCTGAGGAGAACAGGTTTGCATTTTCCATAAAAAAGGCTGAGCATGTGGATTTATGTGTTGGCTATGTAGTTCTTACTGGCCTGTCTACTTTCGTCATTAAGGGCCATAACTCAAATTAATGACATATTACCTTGGGACGGTCATTTTGATTTCAGTTTTAAAGGCTGTTAGATGTGTTTAAGAGCAGATAGTTATCATAAACAGAGCTGCTGGCCAACTTCATTCTCTCCTATGCCTTTTAGTGCATAGATTATATAGTATATTTACAGAACGGAGCACAGGAGACAACATGAAAATATGAGTCTTAAATTAATTACAACAAACATATAGTGTAAGCATATTTGTTTCTGCTTATAATGGTAATATAAAAACAGGACATTGCATTCAATATGATATGGAAATGAATACAAATATAGAAAAGACAAAAACATAAATAAATGAATACAAATGAATAAATAAAAGTAAAAATGGTATGCATCGCTCTGTATCACCTGATTCTCCATGATGGAAATGAGCTACTGTAACAGCAAGATTTTGCTGAGCTGTCCAGGATAAAAAACAGTCAACTCTACATTAGTTTTAATCTCAGTCTCCCCAATATTTACACAGCAATACTTATGTTTATTCTTGTTTTTAGCCTTGATTCATCAAAGGAGATTTAGGACACGTACAACATCTGTATGCTTTTCTGAAGACTATAAAAAATGAAACTAAACATTGATGTAAATCAGTTGGACAAACCACATGACCCAAGAATTGGGTTATACTCAAGTCAAATTGTATGAAGACCATATTTGTAATTTGCAACTTCCATCATGACAATTAAAAAGGAAATATAATACAGTTATTAAAAAGAATGAGGTAGTTCTTTGAAGCTGAGTGAATGAATGGGACCACCTGAGTTCAAGCGCTTATGTTAGCAAGCAACCTGCCTCCTTAAGGGTCCTTGAGCAAGTAATGCAAAGCTGAGTGACAACAATGTCAACACTAGTCCTGATAATGGAGTTAATGTGAAGTGTTTGATCAGGGTTGGAACTCAGCTGTTGTAGTGGCATTGTAAAACGCTGTCTTATTGTCTTCCAGGCCTTGAGCAGTATCAAGATCACATTCGGTTTCACGCATTTTTATTTTGCTATTCAATTTTTTTTGTTGCTGCTAATGTGCAGCAACTCAACTAAAAGTGTAATTCTGTAATGTATTGCTGTGGATGGGGACAACAGCGAAGCATATTTTAGCCCCCTAAAAAACGCCCACAAAACAAATAAATAGTTTAAATGTTCGCTATATTTAGAATATTTTCACTGCTTTACCTTTCCGTCAGACAGCCCTTTTTGACAGGGAACTGAAGCCATTATCTACGCTCTCTTCACCATACGCCTTTGGGGGGAAAAAAAAAAACACAATTTTACCTCGCAGAGCACAGAGTTGCTGGTCTACCGCTTACTTGGTCGATAAGTTTGTTTGTGTCAACTGAGCGTAAGCTGTGGACTGTCTGTGTGGAGAATCAGTTGGCAAACATGGCATATTCATCTTCATGCTGGGTAGTTTACACAACACGGAAAGGTTAGGGATTTATTTTAAAGGCTTATGAACCAAAACTCATTTAGGCATGTGATTGACAAACACAGTCTTTATGGACCCAGGTACGTGTGTCCATCCATCCGTCCACTCCACCATTTGTTGCTGAACATACTGTGGTTATCAAGTTAGATTTGCTTGTTTATTATTCATGTTCTCTATTGATGTGCTGAGCATGAAACAAGTATCTACTGTCTAAGATTGTATTGCTGCTTGATTAAAATGTCTACCTGCTTTCATAGTGCTTTTACTGGTCATTACAGGTAGCTTCTAGTGATCATCACAAAGAGTCAATCATGCTCTCTTAACTTTAGTAAGAGAATGAAGGAATAGTCGAGAGTTGCCTTTTTAATAAATCTCATTTTTTTCTATAGGCTTTCTCCGCTCAATAAAGCTTCACCATATACTTATGCGCTTGCTTGATCTCATCTTTTTCATTGTGATAGCTTTGTATAAAAAAACATAACTTTGAACCGTCCAGAAATGCATGATACTTTCCTTTGTCGTAAACCAAAGTCCCTATGAACACAAAAGGCTAAGCATGTACACAAACCTCTGATAACATTCTGCAATCCTAAGAAGCCCCATGTCACAGGAGGAAGAATCACAATGCAGAAATACAACTTCTACAATTAATGATAGTGGTGATAGCCGTAGCAAATGCAAGAATCAGAAGCACATGAAGTAATAAGATGAGAGGCAATAGTTAGTAAATTTCACTCATTTTGAATCAAATTTGATTGAATGAACAGCGCTACCTGTATGCTTCCTGATCGCTGTAGTTGTCCCGACTTTAATTTGGTCTAGGTGGAAGTAAATTGACCCCTGATGTTGCTGCCTGTACCCTTGCCTGGAAAGAAGAGTTATGAGTAAGAGCACCAGGGGAAATAGATGTAGCAGGTACTAAGTACCGATGTAACTGTGGAGGAAACAGTGGGGTGCTGGAATTATAATTGCACCTCCTCTTCACAGCTCAGCAGGCTTTCAAGAACCTGCCAAGATCACATTTAACACACATGGATATACAGACACACTCAGACACTCATACACACATGTAGAAAGCAGCAGACAGTCCGCCTGGAACACCAACACAGAATGTGCATCCATCCACACACACAGACCTCCTACTAAAGTGATATGGCTGTTCAGTTTTTGGGCAATGCCCTTGTTCTTTTTTTCAATTTGATTCCAAACTGTCACTGGGAGTAAATATTAAATACATTTGTTTTTAAAATGCTACTGATTATCACGGAGGGGTAATTTAATTCATGCAATAATACAGATGTTGCCAATGTTGCGACTAAGGCAATACTTTAAGCTGATACATTCATAAATCCCCCATAATAAATCTGTTTATTTCAATTATCTTAACCATATTCTGTAGGTGTTTTTTTTTAACCACAACATGCTCATCATTTCATAAGCCCTCCGTAGTAAAAAAAAAAAAAAGTGGCATCAATCAGACGCAACTGTATACATTTTGTAAAGCTGTCGGAGACAAGACGTGCAGCTGTTGCACCCCCAGAAGCTCTAAGCATTTCATTTAAAGCAAATGATTTTTTTTTTTTTTGATTTTGGGGTCTTAAAAGAGACACATGTACCGCAATTTCTTTTGTTTAGCAGACACTTTTATCTAAACCACAAACAAAAGTGTTGTCTTTATAATTGTGTTCATCCAGATCAGGCTAGTGGAAATAATTCTTAATTAATGCTTAATGTTAACATGAATAATTAACTGATAAGAGACATGAGAGTGTGGAAACAAACACCCTCCCAAATACAGGAATATATATTGGCTTAAATACATATCGTTGAAAAACCAATTTTCATTCATCTTCATTTTGGGTTTGCAATATTTTGTTAAAAAGCTTAATTAAACTCAAAAAGAAGCCCACAGATTACGTCAATGAAAACAATTACCTGATGTTATTTTCAATTGAAAAATAAACTGAGTGGTGCTACTTCTTACCACTCCACCTCTAATACGGTGTATGTGCCAAAGACCGGGTTTAGTATTGATTTTCTGTAAAACTTGAGTGTGTTTGTGAGTGTGAGTGGCTACTTGTGAAAGTGTATGCGCTGGGTGTTTTTGTGAGTATGTGTGCATCTGTTTGTGCGTGTCAGTCAGGTGGTTTATCTCGGCTTTGTGAGAGAGGCAGCAAATCTCCCTGTAATTACAATCTGAAGAGCCCTGACATTTTACCAAGACTCCCCAGGTGTGTGTGTGTGTGTGCGCTTAAGGCCTTTTGTCTTGTGGGGCTGAAACAGCTGTGTGCTCCTCGCTAATTAACGAGGAACTTCATAATTACTGTTAACTGGCCCACTGCTGACAGAGAGAGAGAGAGAGAGAGAGAGAGGGGGACGGACGGACGGACGGACCGGTAGACAGAAACAGTGCAGAGGAATGTTAAAGTAGGCAAATATTTTCACAGTGAACACGGCAGTGCAAAATACAGAACGCAAAAATGACATGCACCAAATTGCTGCACAAAAATGTGCACAACATATAAAATGTTGTGCACATCATTTTGCTACAAGGTTATTCCAGTTTATTAGGACTTTTTTATTTTTGTAGAAATTACTATGATAACATTGATATTGACAGAAGTAGGTAATTACTGAGGTATGAGATCACATTGTCATCGCTACAATGAAGTCAGAACAAAAACCAGGTGGTCAGGTGATCAGTAGGGTTGTAAACAAGTAGGTTGGTCATATTACTTACCACTTTATTTTGACATTAAACCGACGTTACACCTGAAATGTTGCCAGTAATCTCTCGAGTTTGGGTATTCTGCTTTTCACTTTTGTTTTCCCTTCCAAATTAATTTGAAACCAAGGGCTTTTTCTTTTAAAGAATTTGTTTGAAATTTGGGGGGAAATATGTTCATTTTCTTTCTGGAAAGATAGCACAGTTCTGGAGTCACAACTGATTGCCTGGCAACCTTTTGATTATGACAGAAATCCAGAAAATGACTAGCTTAGAAATCTAGACGCACCCTAGCGGCAGCAAATTTAATTTGCAGCTAGGGTCAGTCTAGGCACTCTCCGTTGGCTTGCAAGCTGGAAAAACCAAACTTTGGGGGTGGCCAATCACATCGTGTATAGAGTCGGTGGGCGGGGCTTATGGCTGCTGCTGCTGCTGGCAAACAGCGGTCTTCTGGAAGACTTGGAGTTAAGCTTTTCTTTGAGAAAAGAACAAAGAACGGCACTGAAGTAATTCTTAAAAAAGGAGGATGTGTTCGGAGTTTTGCCGACCGGATACGGCAAAATTTTATCTATCAACTAGCGCCGCGGCCTTCTTTGTTGCTCTGCCTGGTTGTAGAGCTATCCTATTGCATGCAGAGGGAGTTTGAAAGACAACCGTTTATCCCGCCCCTTCGGATTGAGCCCTGTCAATGGTTAGTTCCCAGACCCAACATCTTGATGTGGGTCTGGCTTGTCAGGCTACGAAATGACTGCATCCTGCCACAAAATAATCAGGCTAGCTGTTTTACGCTGCTTCCAGAGCTAACCAGCTGCTGGCTGTAGCTTGAAATTAAACTCACAGACATAAGAGTAGTATCAATCTTCTCATCTAATTCCTGGCAAGAAAACAAATAAGCATATCCCTCCAGCCACCCATCCATTTTAGTTTTTCTTTGATTTTAGTTTATTTTGTGAGCTAGGTTTCGACCGATCTTATTGCCCTTATAAACATGGTTAAAACAGATTACAAATACTATTCATGTGGAAGATGCTATCTGTCTGGTTTTCTGTTCCTGTAGCTATCCAGAGTTTCGTTTGTGCTCAGTCAGCATGTTGAATAGTAAATTGACTGACTTAAAATGAGACAATAAAAAAAATGAAGTCATAATGAAGCCCAGTGATCATAGCAAAATATTCAATTAAATACAGAAGTTGGTACAAGTGTGTGCAGAACTGAAGCCTGATGAAAACATTGATGAAACATTAAAAACAGAACAGAGATATCCCACAGTTATTGCTTCTTGCGAATTTTATAAGGGTCACATACACACAGTAGCAGTGCTGCAGGGACAGAGAGTAGTAGAAGAAGAGAGAGGCACATCAAAAACAGAGGGATACCAATATGAACATAGAGATGAGAGAGAGACAGGGAGGGTTGTTGTTTCTCCCCGGGCTAAATGTCACTGCTGCCACATTGTTTTGGTCACTTTGAGCAGCATTGCTAACCTTCTGTGTGTGTGTGTGTGTGTGTGTGTGTGTGTGTGTGTGTGTGTGTGTGTGTGTGTGTGTGTGTGTGTGTGTGCGTGTGCATGCCTGTGATCTACACATAATGTCACATTTGTCTATCTCACTAGCTCTCTTTGGTTGCCTCTGGACGATCCTTAAACCCTATCTTTAAAGGTCAAGTAGATCACTTGAGAGGTGTGACACACACTTGGATTACATGACATGGAAAAATACAAAAACCTCACATTCACTTCAATTTGCAATGAAGTCGAAACAGATAAATACACACACTGCTGACAGCCACATTTGAAAAGGGTACGTTATCCTACAAAATAAGAGACCCATCCTTTTCAGGTTCCCGTCATGTCTCTTAGGTTCACACTGATGATTAAAGGAACTAAAAATGATCCCCGGTGCCATGTGCATGTTGTTGTGTTTTGTTAGAAGCAGTACATATACGTATAAAGATAATCACAATCACTTCATCTATGTGTGTATGTATGCATGCTCTATGTTGTATTCCTCAGTGTGTTTGGGTTTTATTTTTGTCCAAATAATTTGCTTGGGGTCTAAGCAGTTGGCTATTGATCTGTGTGTATGTGCGTTTGTTTGTGTGTGTGTGTGTGTGTGTGTGTGTGTGTGTGTGTGTGTGTGTGTGTGTGTGTGTGTGTGTGTGTGTGTGTGTGTGTGTGTGTGTGTGTTTGTGTAATGGTCATGTCACGCTGTGTTGACTTCCATGTCAGACAGCAGCGTTCTCTCCTCACTCCATTACTTCCCATTCTGTTGTGTGTGTGCTTGTGTGTGTCTGTCTGTCTGTGTCAATGATTACTCGCCTGGAACCGTTCTTGTGCTGAATTCTGTTCTTTCAGGCTTACAGCTGTTTAATTATTCCTTTACCCACACTATCACACTCATATGCAAACACACACACACTTCTTACAATCCCAAGGTGAAGTAAATGTAAAGCCAAAAACACTGCTCCACATCATTATGCAAGTGGACTGTGCACTTTCACAGGAGAGTTGCGAAAACTGCTAAATTAAAATGGCTCCAAAACAAAAATAAGCAAGTGTGTACAAAGCACACTCAGTCATTAATTACAGATGATGCGTGCCACACTGTATCTAAATACCAGAAGCTTAGGCCGTTAAAAAAGACGCCCTATTACATACAGGGAATCAAATTAAGTTGCACATTAAATTGGGCCCACAATAACTGTGCAACCTGAAGCCTAAATACATACCTTTTTATAGCATAGAATACAAAGCTATTAAAATAGTAATTGTTGGCATGATTTATTTTAATCTTTAATGTTAAACATACATGTGGCACAGTGAATCCTTAGGATTAACTGAATGGCTACCTTAGTTACCTATAGGCCAGTAAGCCTATCATTATTTATTTTGCTTTAATATTAATATTTGCTAATAGTATGTAAACATTTTAGTTTTTTTAAACTTTCAAAAAGTTAACAATAACTAACCCTAACAATCCCCCCCCGTTCTCTCCCCCCCCCCCCCCCCCCCCCTCCCAGCAGTAACTCTGAGGACCCCCTAGGGGTCCCGGACTAGACATACGCTTACATCGTTTGGCATGTATCAAAAGGTAGCCATTTAGGGGTGTGCTTGTTGCTACTGTCTTGAGGAGAAAAAAAAGCACACTTTTCTTTTTCAACTTGCTTTTCACCCCTATTATACCCTGTCTAAATCAAAAGTAATTACAATTTCATTAAATGCTGCTTTTTACATTTTATTTATTCATCTGTGTTTATTGACAATGGATTCATAGATTTTTTGTTTGAGAATATACATCCAACTGAGTTTAATTTAAATGTACTGTATGGCTTAGCACTGACTCCACATATTCCAGTACAATCTCCATGGGTGCTGTCATAGAGTCCAGGAATTTGATCCATTATTCACTGTCTGTGGAGCACCTCCGGGAGTTGTTGCGGGATGACATCATCATCATGCTGTCTCTCTCTTTGTGAACTCCAGTGCCTTTCAGGAGTTCTTTTGTGATGAAATGTTGTAATTTACTTTCAAGGTGTACCTTCTTTCCCTTTACTGGCTTTGTCTACTTCCACTTCACTTAGCGATTGCCTACACAGAATGCCTTTCAACAGTCCCCAGACAATACTCCTGAACTTCTTCGATTCAGCTCAGGGTTATACATGTAGGCAGAAAGAAGGTGGATTTGTTTTTTCTTCTTTCTTGGGTCAACACAAAGCAAGACTTGCACCTCTTACAATGCAATCTGCCTCATAGAGGCATTGCATTCACATTCAGATGCTGATGTCAGTTGAACAAGTGTTTGTGTTTGCCTTTATGATGGTTTGTACACAATAACAAATCTAGCAAGAATACTGATGAACTGATGTGCACTTTTGTCTCACCTTTCCGACTCTATTATTTTGCTGAAAACTCTCTCTGTGATATCTTACTCTCAGCATTTATTCAGATATCTGTATAATTGAAATAAGGAAAGAATACCCATAGACAAGAAAATGGTTTCAGAAAGGCATGCTTATTCACCCAAAGATGTTTTTAAAAGTACTAAAATGTTTCAAGGAGCACTTTCTTCCAGGTTAACCTTAGCTCATGTGTTTTACACAGCAATTCACAGAGGGCTTAGTTTCAGAAAATCTAACTTTTTGGCAATCTTGCACTATTGACATCCATTTGACTGTTTGTGATCCTTGGCCCTCTGTAACATCTGGTTGTAGTGCATCCACTACCTGAGGCACTATATACATATGGATAGATGTACTTGATAAATTAAATTTAGATCAGAGAAAAATGAAAACAGTACTCTTTTGCTGATGATAACCTCCACATCTACTTATTATCTCTGTAGAGCTGCAATTCAAATATGATCATGCACTTAACATCTGTAGCCGTCTTCATTCACTGGCTTTCTGAGAGTAAGGGATCCCGAGGACCTGGACTAGTATCTATACACAAAGCACTGCTAATATATAGTGATCCCTTCACTAAGCCCTTTATCGCAGCAATTAGCTCGATGTCTTGTAACGGCCGGAGGAGAAAAGGGCTTTAGAGTGGCCAGCACAGGTGTTCGGGAGAGGCAGGAATGAAGAATGGATTCAGGAACTGATTCATTTACTGGCTGACTGAGTGGATGACTGACATACAGGCTTTGTACCTGCTGACTGACCAACTGATGGATGCAGGAGCATACTGGCTGGCTGACTGAATGATGAATAAAAGCAGCTTGCTGACTGTCTGGCTGACTTGTGTTTTATAGAGGTCTTATGTGATGCATAGAGGATTTGATCTTCAGTACTTAGATACTTTAAGGAAATCAACAAGGCCTTAGCCAATGGGAGAATCTGCCTGGTGAGATAATACAAGCTCCTCTTCATTTTTCTCTTCTTTTCTGTGCAGAACAAACAGAACACAGTAGAGAATGTGAAGGTCAACAGCTTTATACTTGGATGAAGAGGCAGAGAAATCAGCTCTGCATCATGTACAGGGATGTATTTAAAATATGTGATAGAAACTAAGAACGCACATGTACAATGATGCAATTATGAAAAAGATTGCCATCTGGTTTCCGTTGTAGCTTCTTTGCCCGTTTTGAAATATCAATAAAAATTTTAACACTTAAAAGTTTGTGTTATTCTGCCGGGGCCTTTATCTGCATTCGTGAACCATATTATGTGTGGCGGTGTGAGGAAGGGAGTGTGTATCTGTGCTGTTGGAATTTAATAAGGTTGTGTGTTGCAGCTTAGGGCAGCTGTTTTGTGTTTAGATCCATAAACACACCCACACACACACACACACACACACACACACACACTTAGTATACCAGGGGACTATATTTGACTAAGAGACAATGTGTGAAACCACATTGTTGTTAACAGACACCCTGGTTTTGTGTGTGTACTGTATGTGTGCGTGAGTGTGTATACTGCGGCAGACAGTTGATGTTTAAAAGGCTCTAATGCTCTTTCTCAAATTTGACAACATCAATGCAAATTGTCCTTGGAGACACACACACACACACACACACACACACACACACACACACACACACACACACGTACACACGTGCATACTCAACTTGGAGATTTGAAGTGATTTGTTTTCATTCAACTTCTCGAGCATAGATAGACACACAAACTGCCACCCCGACTGAAACACAGACACTTTAACTGACACACACATACACACAGACAAGCACAAAGATAGACACACACCAACTCAGCGAGATAGACAGAGGGACCCACAGAAAGGAGATAACTTAAATTTAAAAAAAAAGAGATGCAAACAGAGAGAGACAGGAGGAGGAGGGGAGAGAAGAAAGGCGAAACAGACAAAGAGGTGTGTGTGTGTTTTTAAACCAGAAAGACGGAGGGTTATATTTGTGCGATGGCTGCAAAGTCACAGAGGAGATAAAAACACCAAACATAACAGATAAGAACATAGGTTGACTGGTTATCTGCATTGAGAAAGAACTCTAAGACAAAGAAAGAGAGTTAGACTGCTTGTGTATTTGCGCCATTAGACACCTGAAGCTACCTTCAGGTTAGGTCTGGTGTCACAGACAGTTTGTCGTTTTATACTGGCCTTCTATTTCAGCCCTTTAAGCACTTCAAAGATACTTGACACCACACTAGCAGGCTAAATGAGTGTCTCTGGAGTCAGTTTACTGTTGGTAAAAATGTGTGATTTTGATGTGATGCGTTTGTTTCAGTGGACGTTTCCAACAGGTGTTCCCTCATCTCAGCCTCATTGGTAATTCCCTTGAAGTGGCCTTGTTTGTAATGCCAGTCAGTGGTATCTAGGGACTGTTTCAAGCTTTCTATCAGTCAGGCTAATTTCAGAAAAAAAACCACACACATACTTTTACAATTACATTTCATTTAAGCTTGTGGCTAAACCTTGAACATGCATTTCTTGTCTTGATTGGGATTTTTTTTTTAATGTTTTTGTTAATTTAATCAAGGAGGAATTTGAGAGTTCCTGTTCAGCTGACGTGCATGATTTTGGACTACCTAGTTGTTGCTGTGTCACTTAGCATCTGGCTAGCTTAGCCTTGGTTGAGGCTGGTTTAGTCTTGCATTGCCAAACCTATCTCCAGAGCACTGTGTCCACGCTGGATTGTGTTTTACACCACTTATTTATTCTGGGATAGGGGAAAAACGCTCAGGGCCCTATCGTGCACCCGGCACAGCGCTGCACCCGTCGGTGCGCCCATGGGCGTGCCGGTCTTACAGGGTGGTGTGTTCAGGTGCATTCTTGGCGTATTGCTATCCTGAGGCAGTTGAAAGTGATCGCTCCGTTGACCAACAAAAACCTGGTCTAAAGTCAATAACGCAGTATTTCATTGTTATTTTAACAGTGCATTAGTAAAATGTGCCTAGACTTGTGGACAGCGCGTGTTCCACACACAGGGACGCGCAGCACCACACAAACATGCAAAAGTTAAAAAACCAAAAAATATTACAATGTAAAATAGTATTATATGATCTGCTCGCACGCTTTCACTTCATGCACGAGCAGATCAGTTTCTTCCAAATCTCTCCTTTGTGCTTAGCAAATCCGCCATCATAATAGCAATGCGCCAAGGTACAAACGTGCCTGGCTTTTAAAGGGAATGGGAGATGACACTCTGATTGGTTTATTGCATGTTATGCCCAAAACACACCTATGATTAATTTAGACACTGAGCACAACCCGTTTAAATCATGTGCCTGGCGCACGGACCCTTTTTCCACCGTTAAACCAGCAAAGGGGGATTAATCTGCACCAGGCGCTTCACGCCCTCTGGCTTGTTTGTATTACTTTTAACAAATCACAACCGGATGCATGCATTTATCCCAGCACTGTAAATCCAGCGAGCAAAACTAGGGCGGGTTTAGCTAAACTGGAAGTTGCTGAGGGTGAGCAGCTGTGTGCTTAGCTGGACCTAATTTCTCTTATAAAAGTCCCTCCAGAAAACCGCGATGATGCGATCGCAGAATTCAATGCATAATCAGCTAAAGTCCGCATATTTATTTATTTTAAATTCGCCGCATAAAATGCCAATTTCCGCGCAAAATATGCAGGGCTTGCATGATTTCATAATCCCCGCATTTTCGTTGCAACAAAATCACATATATCTCAGCAGAAAGTTGAAAAAATGAAGTTTACTTCACACAAGAGCAGCTATTTTCCCCTGTTGCCATGGGAACGTTATGAAGTGACGTAATTTCGCCAAATGAGAACACGGTGTTGGAATCACTTTTTTTTCTCTTTTTCATCAAACCACAAGTTCCCGCAATTTTTGCAAGTTCCCGCAATTTCATCGCATATAATTATATAAATACCCCACATATTCCATCGCATTTTTTAAGAAAACGTGCCGCATAATCAAGGATTTTTGCCCGCAACAATCACAAAAAAACTCCATGTTTCTGGAGGGACTGTTATAAGCACAAGTTCAGCTAAACTACAGCTAAACCCAATATGTGATGTTATCTGATAATGGCCGACCCACACCGTGTGATTCATCGGAATGCTGCAGCATATATGTTCACTCAGGATATGGTAATTAATAAAGTCTGTTTCAGCGATCTGGTTTTCCAGATCAGCAAACAAGAAACCGCCAAGTGTCTGCAGGTAGACTTACTATGAATTTACCCTCTTTCTTTCTGGCATCAAAAATGCATTGAGGCAGATGTGACACATTTGGAATTTAAGTACGCAATGTTAAATCAGTTTAGCACTTAAAGTATGATAGCGTTAAACAATCTTTTAAAACATAAATCAAATTATTTGAGCTATAGAAATGTGCCTCTATACTGAAGTCTACATTACATGTTCAGACGAAACCACCAACCCTATCTCCTAAGAATTATGTTTAGATACCACTAATTTGTAACAGCATTATTAAACTTGAATATGGCTATGTTTAGGCTCTCAGGTCACTTTGTGAAGGTTAATGAAAGATCACGGTCTTGGTTTTAATACAAAGAATTTCTGCAGTATTTACTAAACTTACCCAAAGTCCTTCTGTTGCCTAAACCTAACCGGACACAGGACTCAAGATTTGGACCCCCCGTCTTTGCTGTACAAATCCTGCACAGCCACCATCCCACCCCCGGTAGCAGTACGTAAGTGTAGCATTTCATTCACTCAATAAAACATTGCCTTGGAACATAATCTCATAGCGGCAGTTACAAATTAGTACTATTAAAACGTCATTTTTAGGAGAAAAGTTTGAAACCACAGCTTTTTGGGACACAGTAATACATAAGGAACTGTATTATTATGTTCCAGACAACCCAGGTTTATCCCCATCTTAAACCTTCGCCCACTCCTAAGCTAATGATAGAGCAACACCCCCAGCAGCATTATCATGCAGACTCCAGACAGAAAAGCACCGGATGGGTCAGGTTAAAAATCAGGACCTTCTTGCTGTGAGGCAACAGTGTGCTATCCTCTGAGCCACCGTGAATAATATGATTTGATCATTCATATTGTAATATAAATCTGAGGGAGAGAGACACTGTCAGTATTTTAACATAAAAAGCCTCTTATGTAAGTGCTACAAGACACCCGCTATTAAAATGCCGTCACACTGCTTCTGGCTTTGTTTACATTGTGACTGATTGGATTGTCTTTCAATCGATTGTCTCATCTGACACAAGGAACAACAGGAAAGTCTTCTGAGAGCGGTCTACATTGATTTTTAAGCTGTGTAACCTCTGACTTTGTCAAGTTTGTATCCCCTAGAGTAAAATAGATGTCTATTTTCGAGCTTGGATTCATTGCAAACATGTCAAATGGCTTTGTTAAATATTTCAGATATACCTGAAATTTACACCGTATAATCCTGGATTTTCTAATTAACCAGAGCCATAAATGCACGGTTGATGTTTCTGTTTTTCTCTGTCCATCTGTCGACTGGACTTTCCAGTTTTAAACTTGACCAAAGTCACTTCAATAACACAAACACACACACACACACACACACACACACACACACACACACACACACACACACACACACACACACAGAGAGAGACAGAGAGAGAGAGAGAGAGAGACTCCCCAGTTACATCTTATGCCTCCTGCAATACACTGATAAGGCCCTCTCTGTCTCTCTCTCCCTGTCTCTCATTTTCTTTGTCTCTCTTGCTTTTTCTCCATCTCTTTTCCATTTTGTTCTGTTTTACTTCATCTATCTCTCTTCTTCTTTGTCTCTCCCTGTTTATCTCTATTGTTGTGTCTCCCCATCTCTGCCCATCTCTCTCTTTCTCTCTCTATCTTTTTGTCCCCACTGTACTATTTTTCCCCATCTCTTGATCTTTCATCTTCTTTTCACCATCAAGATCTTTCTATCTCAAGTCAGTCCGTATCTCTATCTCTCTCTGTCCTCTTTTAAAAAGGCATTAACCACATCATCCATTATATTTTTGTATATTTGATGTCTTCAAGAACTTTTTAGGCTATCATCCTGTAATGTTTGTTTTGGAATTAATTTGGGCTCAGGGCAAGGCAGTTTGTCTGGTAACAACATACATTTTCTCAGCATTATCTAAGGCATTTATTTATGAGTAGAATCGAGTCCTGTTGCTTTGCACAATGTGCTGAGCATTATAGATTTATCAGAATGACCTGAAGCAATGTATTTTCATGGCCTGTTACACCAGAAAGAGAAAAGTATCAGCTCAAGTGCAGATATTTACATTTAAAACAAGCTTTTGACATAGAGAAGAATCTTCTAAGGATGTAAAGTCAACTCTGTTCTCATGCCCTTTCCAGTACATTACAATAAATGTGATAAAAGCAAACTATCAACCTCACATATCATAGTATGAACTGATATTTACACAGCAGATTATTTTTTTAACAAACAACACACCGTTTACCTCCAGACTTTACTGGTGTCTGTGTTGAGAATCACATCCGACAAGGACATTGTGAAATATCGATATGTCTTCTGAAGTCACTCTGCTTAGCTCATTTATGGTCACTTAATATACTGTATTGTTTTGTGTTAAACACTCAGTATGCATTAACAACTTCAGACAGCTTTTCAGTCAGAACACTAATAATGATAACAATGCAGTGATACCCACTGTTGTTTTCATAGCTCAGATTAATAATACCTATATCACAGTAAGCAACGCCATCCTGGGAATTATTGGTGGAATGTTATTCAGCTTCATTTCAGTGGAATTGAGCTCACAGAAATCAAGTTTTAAAATTGCCATGCACTTCTTTTCCATCCTCCAATTGCAAAATCCACCATTTACAGAAGCTCTTGCCTCAAAGATGACTCAAATGACTGTGATTATTATGTCTGTGGGGGAAAATTGCTGGAACAAATCAAGCCTGCCTGACGATCAGCAGCTCCTAAGTGTCATCGCCACCACAATTCAGACAGCATATTCTTTACTATGAAAAAAAGGCAACTTCTTTGCTCTAAGTTCAATCTTGACTACGTCGTCTTCAGCCAGATGTGCTCATGTTAAAACTGCTGATCTATGCAACAGACTGTGATGGGTGATTGTCAATCTGATCCTGGCGCTGTTCGTCAGAGTGTGGGGCTTCAAGGATGTCAGTGTCGGTCAGTTGGTCACTCAGGCGAGGCAGTCAGATTACTTAATTTAGTTTTTTTGGCATCGTTGCCTTTATTCAATAGTGTACAGTTAAGATACAGACCGGAAATTGGGAAAGAGAGAATGAAGGTTGTGTCTTAGACTTCTTTGGTAGCGTTGCACCCAGTAAACTCTTGTATATTTTTGTTATATGAGGTCAAAAATAAATGATCTGATTAAATTGAGAGCAAAATTGGTTATACGAGTTGCTCCTAATAGAGGTTTCTAAGTCTTGCTTCAATAAAACTGTAGATGCATTTACATCAGTGGAGAGAAAGAAAAGTATAAGAAACTTATACGAAAAAAAATTTCAAGGATAAAGATACGGGGCAGTGCATTGTGTAAAAGTATCATATCTTCTCGTAGTCTTCTTTTAAATGCATACAGAGGTGCACTGATAAAGATACCAGTATCACATTATGATCTTACAATAAATAAAAGTAGAGCATTACTATTGAAGAATTTCACAGCAGGGAAATCAGACAGAATGGAAGACAAAAGATGCCAACTTCATTTTCTGCCTTTTTGTTCTGCGTGAATACAATATCAATCTAATGGAGAAAATAGGAGAATATGACATTTTCTTTTTTTGCTGTAATTTCAGACTGATCATCTTAGCCTTTACAAAACAGTAAAATGGTGCGATTTATCTCAACCCATGCAAAGATTACTATCTGAAATTGATATCATAAGTCATAGAGTGCTACAGTATCAGTTCTTACCTTGTGGACTAAATTGCACCGATAACACAAATCTTTGCTGCATGAGGGTGCCAGGTGGCATATGTTTGCAAGTGTGCGGGAACACTAGGATTTCTAGCTGTGTTCATGCTGATCATTCTAGAGACCCTGTTTAAGTTTAACACAAGAAGTTTATTCAGCTGTCACATCTTGTTGGCTTCTGGTGCGCCTCTAAATGGTCCTGCGAGCCAATAAAGTTTACTCAAGGTTGCGATGTCACAGCAGCTGTTTCCTGAAGAGATGGAGTAAATTAAATGGGCCAGATGACTCAGCAAAATGTTCTCACACACGGCTGACACACAGACACACACACACGCTGATGTATCGTCACCCCCACACAAACTTTGCATATATACACCAACAGCATGCAGACACTGAACACTCATACATATTGTCAATGTGTCACCCTACAGCCTACTAGGTACCCCCCCCCCCCCCTCTCTCTCTCTCTCTCGCTTTCACACACACACACACACACACACACACACACACACACACGCATGACTCCCTCTTGCAGTCAATATGGATCATGGCAGTGAGAACAATGACTAGTGCAATGAGTGGCATGTACAGCTTAACTTCAGCTTTGTGTGTGTGTGTGTGTGTGTGTGTCTGTGTGTGTGTCTGTGTGTGCGTGTGAGCGTATTTGATGTCAGCAGGGTTGATTCACACTCACTTACCCCCCGACAACTGGAATCATACCACCCGCCTCTTGACGAGAGCTCACATCAACACACACACACACACACACACACACACACAAACAGCTAATTAGGAGTCTTCATTATTGTTGGATTATGCTGTTCAGCTCAGCAGCTACAGGCTTTTCTTTGTGGGTAGAAAGGAGCTAAGGACCCTTAAGTACATTTAGCAGACTGCTAGTTTGACTTAAAAAAATGGATTTGTGCACAAGACTAACTAATGAAGAAGAGTAGTGTTACCCATACCCAATGCTACAACACACAAGCCTCCAGTCCTCTTTATGGTTTGTATGCTGTAGTGGTATATTTGTTTTATTTAGATCATTGTACTTTTTTTTAAATGCATTTGGGGGCAAAACTCTTAAGTCAAGCCAACATTGTATGGTTATCTCTTTTTTTTCTTTCTTTCTTTTTTCTTGAGAGAACTGGGTTTGACATATGTTGGGCAAGATTAAAGAACAACTTTGATTTATTACAACTTGGATTTTATTTTGTATTTTATACCATCATCTGGATTCTGACTGGGCAAAGAAATTTGATCAGTCAGGTAGTCACACAGGTTGGAAAACAAACCTCGAGGTCAGCCAGATTTATTTGGAAGATAAAACTGAGGCAAACTATTACACTATTGCTGTTTGCACAAACTGTCCTTTGTGAACATCAGTCTACAGACATACACCCTGGTTCAGTTTTGATCTACCGTACTTGCTGTTTTGTGCACTTACACTTTTCCTGTGCAATGAGGCATAACTACTTTTTTTTAACGCTCACTTTCACTTTACCTCCAAATAAATAAAGTCCATCCATCCATTTTCTGCAGTTTACGCAGGTCCAGGTCCAGGTGGCAGGCTGAGTAATTTAGTGCCTTTCTCCTTAACGGGCAAAATGCTTTATAATTTGCCTCTCATTCACACACACACACACACACACACACACACACACACACACACACACACACACACACACACACACACACACCGATTGAGACGGAGCTGCCATACCCATCAGGGGCAATCAGGGTTCAGTTCAAAGACATTTCAACATTTGACAGGAGGAGCCAGGGATTGAACTGCCAACCCTGTTATTGAAGGGCTTGCTCTACCATCCATGTACTCCAGCTCTTCCTGGGGCAACCCGCTGGGGCAACCCGTGGCATGCCTGATTGGATAGATCCCTCCAGTGTATTTAAGGTCCACTCAGTTATCCAGAAAGCTTTCAGAAGGAGGAATCCAGGAAGCATCCTATTCAGATGTCCAAAGCACCTATTGCGAAAAAAAACTCATTTCAGCCACGTGTCCAAATAAAGGGCTTTAGATAATCCTGCTGAACAATCAACTTATTTACAACCTTTCTGATGGTCAGAACGCTTTTTCTTTCGTCTCTTGCTCTGTAAGACTATGTTGAGATGATCTTACCAATTACTTGGTTAATACAATCCTATAAATTGAAGGCCAAAACTACAAATACAAGACCCAAGTTTAAACAAGAATTTTCCTTTAAATCCCATTTGGGGAAAACCATTCGTTATCATTAATCGGCAAATGGAAATGAAACTAGTAATTGTCCTTGTGCTTGTGGGTTGGCACACACAATACCAAATGTGTCATTACTCAAGTAGTCTATATCCTTCCCGTTCCACTTCCGGGATTACTCCGGTGCTGCAGGAAATTCCGCCGGATGCATGTATTTTCCGTTTCCTTCTGCTTTCTTTGTGGTGTTATTTTAAATTCGGTGGATTTATGAGGACTATTGTTGACTGCTTCTCAGATCTGTGCATGATCAATTGAGACAGCTAGCTAGACTATCTGTCCAATCTGAGTTTTCTCTCACACAACTTTTTTGCAGCGGCTCCGTGCAGAATTTAGCACCGCCAATGACAATTCTGATTGGCTTAAAGAAATGCCATTAAACCAGACCATGTTTTGCTCCCATCGTCGAATGCTATGTAGCCAGACCCTCTTCAGCGCGCTTTGGAGGAGGGTCTGGCAAAGCGAGACTATTGCTCAAGGGTACTTTGGCAATATTGGAAACTGAACATTTTCATTAAACCGACTGACTCAACTGATCCTCTTATTGGCTCTCCATCTCTTAAAACCACCCCACTCACCTCCGCTCCTCTCCTCTTCGCTTCTCTCATAAAAATCATTAAGTAAAATATTTTTTGTGATTACAGTGTGTGTCTACGTGTCTCTTTATGTGTGTACATGTGACAGTACGTATTAGTGCAGATGTGTTTGCCTGTACTCATGGCTGCCTGGTTGTGTATTTGCGTGGGTGTTTTTGTGTGTACTTTTGGTACGTGTATTTGTATGTATTACTTTTGGTCACGACTCTCTCCTCTGCTGGCCTGTTGCTGCCTCCTTACATCATTAATCCAACAGATCTTTAAATCTCTACAGCTACTTTTGAATAAAAACGGCAATTGCATTTAGTATATTACTGCTACGGTTACTCTGGTTCTCAACTCAGACAATAAACCCTTTACATATTGTGGTATGTTTATCATGGAGACGGAGATTTAGCCTAAGGTGAAGAGACAGAAAGGTGGTTAGTTCAATCCACCACTGACTGAAGGATGCACTCCAGCGGTGAACTGGAATGTGGCTGGTATAACACCTACGATGCTTACTATCCCTGCCAAAGTTCCCTTGAACAAGGTGTTGACACGTTCTGAAGTGTTGCTGCTCTCTGGGTGACCCCGCTCTCTGACAAAGAGAGAGAGATCTTTAAAAGCCCTATACTCACTTTCTATGCAAAACAGTGCTTTTTTATAGATGAAGCTGGAGTAAAACCTAAATAGGGTGGGTAGTCCTGACTTTATGTAACTGCATGACTAAGAATGCACAGTAAACTCCAGACAGCTATTTTAGTCTTGTGCTGGCTATCACAGCTTGACAATCAAGCTGTGATAGAATGCCAGCCATACTGTGCAGTGTCCAGCATGTGCTTTATTATGCTTATGACTATAATCTTGCCAGCATGGTGTGGTGAAATATGCATGCTGCAGTTTGTGCTAGCAGTCTGCCAAAACAGCCGCAGTAGATAGATGTCTTGATGTCGCTCAAATTAGTGATCTGATCAGTCTTTTATTATTCATATATTTATATATTCTTTTATGGTGTTCGTGGAACAAATGTTTGCTTTGTTAAAAGGCAATATCAAACTTATTGTACAGTTTGTGTATATTTTCTGGTTTTAAAGGTGTTGCTCAAACTGTATTTAATGCCAAACCAAAAGAGTTGGCCTGTCTCTTGAACGATACTAAATGCTGATTCAAGCTATGTAACTTTATACAGCTAGAGGGATTGCTTACCACTGCAATGTAGTTTAAAGTTTCACATATTCACATTTGCTATGAATCTTTGAAAAAGAGAAACCTACGCTACATGAAGAAGTAATTTATAATCTTAAAGGAAATAAAGTGTATGGGATATTGAATCCCAAGACAAGCTTACACTCTGCAGCTCTGACAGGGGGAAGACACATTTTCCTGTGTATGTGTGTTTGTGTGTGTGCATCACACCTTAAACTAGGGTAGCTGATACCCGAGGGTCTAACTCTAACACACACACATTGAAATCCTTCCTGAGGGGCAAAGTTGTGCTGACCAGATGAGTTGTTTTCCTCCTTTCATCTAGTGTGTGTGTGTGTGTGTGTGTGTGTGTGTGTGTGTGTGTGTGTGTGTGTGTGTGTGTGTGTGTGTGTGTGTGTGTGTGTGTGTGTGTGTGTGTGTGTGTGTGTGGGCGTGTGTGGTTGAGGTTGTGGTTTTGACTCGTGTTCGACTTGTGTTTCATTGGTGCTACAGGATCATGATACTGACTCAGCACTTAAAGAACTTTCATATGAACTTAGTTGCTCTAAAAATTTGAGCAAGAGCTCAAAAGGTGCTTTTCTTAAAGTGCCCATATTATGAAAAAAAATCACTTTTTCTGGGATTTGGGGTGTTATTTTTTGTCTCTGGTGCTTCCACATGTATACAAACTTGGAAGAAAAACATCCATGCTGTTTTGAGTGAGATACGGGTTTCTGAATGATTCCTGCCTTCAGTCTCCGGGTGAGCTGTTCAAAATCGGCAGGGCTTTTTACGTCACTAGCCAAAACAAGGTGCTAGCGCTAGCATGCTAGTGGTTAGCCCCCTCGTTCTCAATGGCAAAACACTGCTACAACACACCATAATCACCATAATCTACAAAAGAACTACTTACATGTCCCTGTTCTGCAGGTATTCCATGCAAAGTTGGAAGTCTCCTGGCTAATCCTGCCTTGAAGTTAGAGAAAAAAGCTAGCTAGCCGATGTGATTCGTAGCTACTGCGCATGTGCGAATCCCTACAAAGATGATATAGGCCAGAGGTGAAATGTCTCAATATGTAGCTAAAACAGAGACCTGAACAGAGCTGAAAAGAGGAGCTGCAGCAATGTGCAGTACAACAAAAATATGGTGTTTTTTGAGAATTAAACCATGTAAACCTATTCTGGTACAAACTCAAAATATGAACCTGAAAATAAGCATAATATGGCCACTTTAAATTCTAATTAAATGAATTTAATTTCAGACAAGGCCACATATTAAGTTAAAGTGTTTTGCCCTGCTTCACATTTATCGTGGTTATAATATATATGAAACTGTTTTGATCACATTTTTCGATGTATAGAGACACTGCTAATACTTTGAAAATTAATGAATGCTCCTATTATCAATTGTGTGATTCCTTAGTTTCATTTTAGTCCCTTTTTCATGTTTTTTGTCAGCAATTTTATTGTAAAATCCTGTAAGGATGTTTTTTTTATTATTATTCCTTTATTGTGATAAGTTCACTTTATGGACAAATGTTTCAAATCGTCTATTTCTCATGTAGAATTGCATTCTAAATTAAGAGGATTACCGAAGAATATTCCATTTTATTAAATCTAGGAAGAAATGTAGGCATTTGAAATAGTCTTTTTGTATGTGTGTCATGTGTGCAAAGCATTGATGTCCGTATCCTGATGTTTGTGAGTGTTTTTCTTTTGGAGACTCGGAAAACTACAGTCAAGATAAAAGTAGAAAAGAGATGGAAGAGAAATATTCATATAGGTCTGTCTGTTCTGGTCCATTGCCATTTCTCTCTCTCTCTCTCTCTTTCTCTCCTTTCTTTCTTTCTCTCTCTCTCTGTTCCTCCCCTCTTTGCAACTTCAAGGTAAAAAGCTGCTCCCTCTCATTATTCGTGTAACTTTGTGTGTTTCTGAGTGTAAGTAGGTATGTGTGTGTGAGCAACATCGAGAAAGAAAGATAGTTTTTCGAGTCAATCTTGCTGACCTCATGCCCTTATTTCTCATTTTTTGCTCAACCCATTTGCACACACACTCTTATTCTTATTCTTGAATATGTAACAATATGGAGTCAATTTTGGCATGACAGACACAATAGAAGGAGAAATAGAGCATAGGATTCTTATGAAATAAGAGAAATATGGTGATGAGAGAACCAAGCAGGGTACACTCCAGAGAGGAAGAGTGAGAAAAAGACAGGCAGAGAGGACAGTACAGTATACTCAAGAGAGAGAGAAGAGGAAGGGATGGGGAAACGAGAGCACAGTACAGTATATTTACGAGACAGAGAGGAAGAAAATGAGGAAGCGGAACAAAGTGCTTTAATTTGCACATTTAAACATCAATGCAATCTACGGGGATAGAAAAAAACACAACTGTGCAGTTAACATGTTTTTTGAAAGGAGCAGAGAGAGAAGACACTAAGAGCTTGCCACATGCCTCCTGCTTGAAGCCTCAAACGACTCAATACAGCTTCCACACAGGAAATCAACCCAATAGCTATAGGCAAAAGGATTGATGATAACAGCTCTGTGTTCATCAGAACCTTTACCATTCACAGACTGTGTATTGGAATTTAGTTGGAAGTGCTAAATTTGTTTTCATGACTGAGAAAAGGAGAAGAGAAAAAAAAGAAGAATGCTGTGTTTGTGCCAAAGGGAGAAGGCTTTAGGGAAAGAATCAAATGTGAATGTCAGTGGGGTAGAAGGGGAGAAAACATGCTTATATACAAGGTGCTCCACATGCACAAACACACATTTACATGTACTGTATGTTCGTTTTCAGACATATGCACACACAAACATCACACACACACAAATGCTCCTCAGTAAAATCATTTAAGTATACAGTGAATTTAAATCGCTGGCGCTGAAGTGGTTGTCTTATCCAAGTCTGCATTTTAAGTTGTTTCTAGCTGCATGACTGTTTTTGTTACACAATATGCAATTTTTTCTCTTCTCCTTATTTTGCAATTTGCTGACACACCTTCAATACTGCATTCAAGTATACTGTATATGTGTTCATTTTTTAACACTCTGCTTTCTCACGCCTCTGACATTTATGCGCATAACTTTGATCCCACTCTAGTCAGTGCAACGGCACACAGAATATTTTTGGGTGCGTAAGAGGATGTTTGTATATTCGGTTACTTTTTTTGTACCCATAAGTAGACTGAGTTTGCGGTAAGAATATGTCTTTTAATACTTTCTCATGATTATTATTCTATACTATATTTATCACTACCATCTCTTACTTGGCCTTCATGAAGCATTTATTGTAGTAAAAATCTTTCTCCAATTCAGCTCACATTTTTAGAAATGTACCTTCTTTCTTTGTGCAACCTTTACCGCATTTACCTTCTCCTTTCCTTGTCCATGCTGGGAAGCTGTTTCCTACCCAGCTCACACCATCAGTGCTTCCTAACTCATCCTCCCTCTTGCTGTCTTTACCTCTGTCTATCCTCTGCATGGCCTCGATTCACAGGCAAGCTCACATCTATTGCTCTCTCTGCATCTCTCTGCGTCTCCTATACCAGGTGTAGCTGTGTTGAGCTTCAGGCTAATGTGTGAGAGCAGCACAAAGTGTGTGTGTGTGTGTGTGTGTGTGTGTGTGTGTGTGTGTGTGTGTGTGTGTGTGTGTGTGTGTGTGTGTGTGTGTGTGTGTGTGTGTGTGTGTGTGTGTGTGTGTGTGTGTGTGTGTGTGTGTGTGTGTGTGTGTGTGTGTGTGTGTGTGTGTGTGTGTGTGTGTGTGTGTGTGTGTGTGTGTGTGCGTGCGTGCGTGCGTTTGTGGGACCTTCTGTTTTGCTCTCTCTGTCCTCAATTCCCAGACAGCCATCAACCCCCCCTCTCTTTATTTCTTTTCCCCTTTCACTTCCTTTTTGTTTCTTTAAGCCGCATGCGTGTGTCTCTCACCAGGTGTGTTTTGTTTTCAGCTTGAGGCTAATGCATGTGTGCAAGTGTGAGAGAGCGAGGGAGGATGCCCTAGTTCTTGCAGTAAAAGTAGGGGGAATAAAATAAACTGCAATCAAGGCAATAACTGTAAAAATGCCATGTGTGTGCCCATGAGTGGTTCTGTGTGTGTCTATGTTTGGTTGTAATGCTAATCATGAAGAAAGTGTACACCCTCTATTCCAGCTGTCATTGCTGCTCCTTTAGAATCACTTACTGGCATCCAGCACCCTAGTGGCACAAACGTAATTGAAAGAATTCAAATTACATTAATCGAATGATCTACTTCCTGGTTTATTTGGCCCAGTCTGGGAGGTTGTTGTGCTCAATTTCCCAGCATATCTCAAGAAATCCCCTCCAGCAGACACATCAAACGCAGAAAAGGCTTTTGAGAAAGGGAATGTAATGGAAACTGTTGATGGAAAAGTAAAATTAGTACTGAGGCTCCAAGTGAGCCTGTTGAATGCTGTGCTGATGGCTTTTTTATTTTTTATAATTCATTTATTTGCATAAAGGGTTCACATAGGTTACCTTTTGACTCGAGGGATGAAAAAGCAGCCAATCAGTGAGTGTTAATTAAATTTATGGGTCATTGTCCAATCATCAGGGGTGTCATTTGGCCACAGCATTAGATTATGGATCCAGTGATTGTGGTTGGCTTGTAATGAGCCTTCAGAGATAGCTACTGAATTTCACTGGGCTTATGGCTGGCACTTACTTAGGAGAATAAGCAAACATGATAGTAAAAGCCAACCGTAATGTGAGTAAAAGAGAGGAATATTTATGGAGGCAGGGAAAGAGCAGCGATAATGGCGAAAAGAGAGCTGTAATCCCAAAGACCTGCGATACATGACTAAAAGTATGTGGGCGCCCGGATATTGCACCCATTTAGTATTTGTTTATGTCATAACAAAACTAGGGGCGTTAGGGAAATAGTTTTGACATTTTGGGAAATACGCTTTTTTGCTTTCTTTACCCCGAGTAATGGGTCTAATAATAATAATAATAATAATAATAATAATAATAATACATTTTATTTATATTGCACTTTACATTACAGCAATCTCAAAGTGCTACAGAACATATAATAATGCAATTAAAAAAATCAAAGTCAATAATTAAAATGAAATAAAAGATCAAGGTCAATAAGTAGTTAAAAGGAAAACCTATAAAATACATTTAGTAAAAAACCTTTTTTAAAAGATATGTTTTTAGGTTTTCAGGTTTTGTCTATTTCCACTCAGCTGCCCAGCGCAACGCCACAATATGGATCAGCTCGTTGAATTTTACTTTGAGCTGGGAATGCTGATATACTGCTCAATGGGCACATTCATATCTGTTCTATAATCAATATCTGTTCTATAATCAATAACTATTTCTTAAATGAATGAAAAGGAAAAAAAAGTGCATGTGTCGCATGTGGCAATGAACCAATACTGATTGATCAGAAAATCTGCAGCTCCCCTCGGAGCTTTAGAGGCTCTGCTTATGTTTTGCTAACTCGTAGCTTATGTCCATTTTATTTCTATGGTTATATCAAATTAGACAAATAAATATGTTCTTTATCATACAGACCTATTCAGACACCACCTAGATTAGAAACCACATAATATGCCGCAATAGACCCAAAATGTAGGCTATTAGACACTATAAATTTAAAACCAAATATCCTAATACTTGTACATTATCATAAGACACCATTTTATCTAATACAGTAGATGCCATGCTACCAAATTGTAGACTTAGATACTTTACCAACCTGGACATATAGCTTAATTAGACAACAGGCTGTTATTATAAGAATGTAATGCCATATCAGGCATAGCCTTTAGTCAGACAAACCCTGAGAGCTCAGAAGACAATACATTTATTTGGCCTTTATTTAAGTTTCACTTTCTTTTGTGTCATTTGTGGTTGATTAGAAGAAAACTGCCGTAAACTAGCCACATCTGGTCACCACTTCACACGTCAGTTACAGCCAATGTGCAGACACCAGACCGTGATGTAATTGTTGATGTAAATCTGATGTAATTAAACAGATTTGTCTCACACAGTATAGCCTACAGGAATATAGACTATTACAGGTAGAAAATGAACATATGTAACATAGGCGACAGGAATGGTTGTAGCCTGGTTACACCACAGTGCAGGCTGTATTTTCATATTTTTGTCCCTGAACTAACGTTCTCTCTTTGTAACATCAGGGAGCTGCAGATTCTCTGATAATTCAGTGTTTGTTCATCGCTGCATCATGCGAACCTCTGACATTGCACGTTCTCTTTTTTATACATTTAAGAAATAGGCTATTGATTATACCCTATATGAGATACGAATGTGCCCATTGAGCAGTATATCAGCATAATTCCCAGAAAGTCAAAGTAAAATGTAACGAGCTGATTCATTGTGCTGGGCAGCTGAGTGGAAATAGACACATGGCTCAGAAGGAATGGAAGAAGAAAAGTTTTGCGAGGTAACGCAAAACATATTGCGAGGGAACGCAAAACTTATTGCGAGGGAACACAAAATATTGCAAGAGAATGCAAAACATATTGCGAGGTAACGCAAAAGTAGTCCACGGAAAAAATTGCTTCGTGACCCTTCCAGGGCTCCATAATTGGCCTATATTTACCATTCAGTAAAAAACAACTTTTTCCCACTGTTTTTTAATGATTCCCTTCACCCTTCACTCTTCTTTCACATTTTCCTGGAAAAAAGATATTTGCACACTGCCATTTATTATAACTGAGTGTGAAGGAGGATAATGCATGGTACACAAACCACTACTGCCTCTAACACATTTCCAGTGTCATGAGAAAAAGGTTTGTTTTTTGAAATAAACTTTGATTGCAACATAAAATCACAACGTGTTCTGTAAACACGTCTTTGCAATGCGTTTCAAAATTGTTGGGTTCCTCTGAGATTTATTGGTTTTCCCAAGGGAAGGGGCTAATGCACATTCACCAGTATGCTGACGGGGGGGGGATTGTGAATGATGTAACCCAGAGAAATATCAGCAATCTGGGAAAGCTGCTCTCTTCTCCCCTTTCTCTCTTCTCCATCTTCTTAACTTCTTGTTTCTCCCTCCCCCTGTGCCTCTCAGTCCTTTTCTCTCCTCCCACCATCTCCCCCTTCACTTAGCCCCACCTCATCTGTTTGGCCCTAAATACACTTCTCTTATTTTTAAACCTTTCTCCTTTCTGTCAATTTCTTCCTTCATTTTCTGTTGTTCGTTCATCTCCCAATCCCTTTGTTACTCCCTTCATAAAGCTTTTCAATTTCTCTCCTCATCTCTTTACTTTATCCACCCTTTCCCCCTTTCTTCCCTAGCTTCCTCTTATCTCTCTCTCTCTCTCTCTCTGTCTCTCTTGAAATGCAAGAGAGGGAGAGAGAGATTGAAAGGAAGATGAGATTGAAAAGAGGTTGAAAACCTGAAAAGGATGGATCGAAGGGGGAGGGGGACAGTTAAGAAGACAGGGAGGGGTAAGCCAGAAGACGATCAAAGAAAAGGAGGCTCCAGAGAGAGTTCTTGAATAGAAGATTAAATCAAATTCATATACAATTGAGAGATAGAAAAAAGAAAGGAGGGAGAAAGAGAGGGAGGGACAGGTGGATGATAAGAGAAATGGTCCATGTAGCATATTTAAAGTGTTAATAAAGACGCTCCCATTTTGGCAAGAGGGTTTACACAACAGAATTTAGTTTGTACCGATGGGAATGATTTTGTTTATTAAAATATGCCGGCTAATTAAAGCTTAATTAGCACAAAATCACATGTAAGTCACATCAACCTCGTTTCATAAGCACCACATCCATTCTTGAACGGAAAATCTGCATATAATGCAGGTGGCAAAATTATCTGGACCAGGCACTGCATTCTCCAAAAAAGCATGTTGACCGCAGTGATTGCCAAAATTCACTGGCAACTCTTCTGTGTTTACTATCCAAGTTTACATGCTGAGCTGGCAGAGTAGACAAACTGAACCAGATTTTGCCAGATTTTATTTGGTGACCTGCTGTAAAACTCCTACTGTTCTTTCCAGAAACACAACAGCTCACAGTGAGACTTTAGACAAGCACATAGGGGAATGTATTAGGAAATCTTTACTACTACACCTACGCACAATTGAGCAAGCCAGAGCCTCCACCAAATATTTTTTCTGCAACCTTAAGGCTTTAAAGTAGCAACAATCAATATGTTTGTGATAACAATGCACCACCTGACTTCAATGTCAAAGGGCTCGCTCACAGTGATGAACCCACAGAGAATCATTACCAAGCTCTCCCTCAGATGCATTTTGCGTTTCAGCATCTTTCAACTCATTGTTTAGGTTTTCTAGGCGCAATATAATGTTTCACTCTCACGGCTCTCATCAGCGTCGTTTTCAGCATTAGCTGGTAGCTGTTTTCAGGAAAGATGTTCTAAAAACCAACTGTACACTACCTGTCCAGCACCAAACAGGCAGACAGACAAAGTTAGCGAAATGCTTTAGCAGCTAAAGATTCAGATATTGCCTCAGGAGTTGGTAGAGACCAAATCAGAGTTAAACATGACTTCAAATAATGTTGGTCTGTGATCTGCTGGTTACAAATGTTACTGTAATGTCAGTGTTATGTTAACAGCTTGTTTCTGCTGCTCCCAAAATGGCCATAATATCAGTTAATGCAGTGCTTAAGCCATTGCCAAATTGACACTTTGTATTCACACATAAATATATTGGTATGTCACAAACTACAACCTCTCATATCATCAGGAATCTGGCACAACTTTGAGGCCAATACGACGTGCACAATCTTTTTTCTTAGGCCTGATAGCCACATGAGTTACAGCATTTGGCTGTGGCCTCATGTTTGAGCAGCTTAGCCTGGAAGTCAGTCACAAGCTGTACAGTATGAACAAAAGCACTACTCCCCTGTGGCAGCAGCTAGCAATAACCTAGCCATGTATGGGCATCCGAAGAAGTCAAGTCTTTCAGAGAATCACTTCCCGACTGGCTGGAAAAAATTTGAACTCGCTAACTTTCTTTTTAACCAGCTCTGTGGTAAAAGAACCTTCCTTATTCTAGCTCTTCATGGGCCAACAGAAGAAGACACTCTTTTTTTACTTGGTATTTCCCAAGGGTGGACATCTGTACCTCTCCCTGAAAACATTTCCATACCCTTCAAAGGTTCTTACAGCACCAATTTCCGCTACGCCTTAGTCGTCAATCTCAAAGCGATTTCAAATTTTTAAGTCCTTCACAATCAATCACAGTGTTAAGTCCTGATTGACAGCAGACAGACCCTTGAGATGTCAACCTGCCTGGAAGAATGGTCTTTCTTTCATACTTGCTCATCTCTCTCCCTTTTTCCCATGCCTGCCTTGTACCTCTTTTTCCCAGCTGACAATCAGGCTTGTAACCCCCACCTGCTTGTTTTCCATATGCCTCCATTTTAGTCTCTTACTCTTTTTAGATCATCTCTCAGTACGTACATGAGCCCCTTTCTTTTGTCCCCTTTGTCCTTTCCTCTGTTCATTGGTTTCCATCTTTCTCTGCCCCATCTTTCTTGATGACTTGGGGGAGCACTGGTCGCTTTGGCCATCAGATAACAATGTCCTTGATCGATATACTCTGTGTGTGCAAGTGTGCACACGGAAGTATGTGTCTGCGTGTTAGTGTGCAAGTCTGTCATCAGTGTGTGTGTGTGTGTGCGCAGCCTTTTAAGGCATATCTCTTTGGGATCAGCATGCGGCTGAGCACTGAGCTTTTAATACCCTTGCTAAAGCTATAGGGGACAACATTCCTCTCCTATCGTCCTCCCTCCCTTCCTAATTAAGCTTTTAATACAACTTAAAAACCGTAGAAGACAACATTACTATTCATGGAAAAGAAAGAGAGGAAATGGGTGGAAGAAAAAGGAGAAGGAGGGGAAGAGTTGAAGGGAGGCAGGGACAGGAATAAGGAGAAATGGATAGCAGAGAGAAACTGGAAGAGGTGAGAGATAGCAAAGGCAACCTGTTCTCACTCCCAACTCGTGAAATACTGACGCTTGGTCTTTGGCTCTCAGTGTCAGATACTGACACAAAAATCACTCTTTAGCATCTGTGTGGAACGCACCGGGCATAGCAACTGCTCGACCGCGACGTAGTAAGATGACCAAAATGTGCGTAAAGGAGGTTGGTTGGGGCGGTGGATGGCTCAAATAACACAGAAATTTCACCCAGGAGACCGGGGTCCGTGTCCTGTTCTTGTCCCACGTGTCACATAAACGTACATTTTGTAACCTACTATCTTTTCCTAAACCTAACTGTCCCGTTCTTGTTCCGCATGTCAGTTAAACATACGTCCAGACCCAAAGCATCATAAAGTGACGCCAAGTCCTGACCAAGCGGGTCTAAATATGACACCAAAGGGCTAGACGCTAAAGGAGACTTCATGCGTCAGTAACAAACTCCAAAGGCACCTGACCATTTATGGTCATTCATGGCTTTTCGACGCGCTGGGATGAGAATGTGTTGACGGAAGAGAAAGTGGCAGAAAGAGAGAGGGAGTACAGGAGGAAGAGATTGAGCGTATATGAGAGACAGTTGGCAGTCATACTGATTTAAAACAACGCATAGTATTTTCCATAATGCTGACAGTTTTAAAATGCTAAATTAGTTGGGGGAAATGTCACAAGGTCTCAAGGGATTCTCAGAGTGCAGACGAGAAGTTTTGACTACATTTCACTGAGGTTAAGTAACCGACTAACCAACAAGACTGGGAAATGTCAGTCGATCTGGTATAAACTGGATATATACAGTAATCCAGCTAATCTTGACTGTAAGTGTTACCAATGTAATTTGGCATTACATGTATACTGTATATTAATATGTTCCTGAAGAGTTTGAGTCTTAGATTGAAAAGGATTTGATTTACAAGCATTAAGAGAGTGAATGCAAGGACAAGTAATTCAACTTGGCTGTACAGTCACCTCTTATGTCACAAGATCAGTCCATCATTTCCACGTGCTCCAATTACAAAGTAGGGTTTACATTCGTCATTAATTGGTGACTTATTCAGTGGATGAATAGACAAAAATAAACACTTTTCTCCTCAGTCAATTTAATGTGTATTCAAGAGAAAACCTGACTAGATTTAAGCCTGTTGTGTTTTAGAGTAAAGTTGGACACTTTATTCAACCAAAACTCAAAAGTTTGCTGCGAGACAATGCAAGGCAGATTTGTTTGTTAAGCAACTATTAAACACAGAACACAAGGCAACTTAATAGGGATTACATACAATAAAGCAAGGAAATGCATTGAACATTACAGTGAGGAAAATGAAATAAATGAAATACATAGAGATAAAATAACAGGAAATACAGTTTCAGTGCAGTAATACGTTGTCATTAGATCTATTACTTAAAAGCGCAGGGACACAAGATCACTTTTTATTTTGATTTGAAACCAAATCATTATGGGGTGTGTTTAATATCATCAGAAAGTTGGTCCGTTCAGTTAAATGCAGCTTTACTGTGACATTAAAAGGAGGTGCTATTACAGAGGCTGACTGATTCATAAAGACCTACGTGACCTCCAGGACTAAGGTTTATATTCTCAACTATAAAGCAGCTTATATCAGCAATCTATTCAACAACTAAGTGGAAGCCAGTGTAAAGAAAAACATTAAATGTATAATAAGTGATGTTAATCCAATACACCTTTTTTTTGTCAAATTCAGCGAATCTACTCACAGTCACCTAGCTCTCTATTTTATGTGTGCGCTGAAAAAATGACGGTGTTAGTACACAGCCCTGGCTGTGTAAATGGAAAACAAAGAGAAAGGAGTGAACGAACCACAAAACACTATTCCAGCAAATCGGCAACAGGCAGTGTCAGTTGATGGTGGGGGACTACATGTCAAGTTGTGCTTCAAACTGACCGATAGTTTAAGCACCCCCTGGCATTTGACATTTCCCTTTTTTTTCTTGCCTGGATAAGATGAGCTTTGTTTGAAAGTTAAAATAAAAGTAGATATAGTGCAGGGAAGAGCCACATGACAAGATGCACTATTAAACAAGCACACCTAAAAAGGTCAGAGACTTATTTCCACAGTGGAAGACTAGGTAAAACAGCTTATAAGACACTAAATAACACACCCAACACTGAGACACAATCATGTTTTCGTTCCTTTACCTTAGTCTTATGTTTTCACTGCATCTCCCATGTTGGCGTAACACTAACAAACAAGTGTGTTCATCAGTGAATGTGGATGCATCAGAGTGTGTGTGTGTGTGTGTGTGTGTGTGTGTGTGTGTGTGTGTGTTTGTGTGCGCGTGCGTGCGGTCTTCAAAGTGTTCCTTTTTGGTTATTGTAACAGCAGGGTTCAACTTTCATCACAGCTGGATGCTGTTTAATCAACTCACTCATGTGTCAGTCTCCCCCCCCCCGTAACATCAGAGAATGGAAGTGTTCTTTCCTGTGTGTGCCTGTGTTGTATTTTTTTGTACTGGCCCTCACAATGCACAAGAACCTGCAGGTATAGACTGAGTGTAATCCAACCGATTTTATCATCCTACTTACTGCAACTCAATAGAGTACCACCTTTCATAACACATTCATGTTTGGATTAAACATTAAAGAGATGTAAAAAAAAAAAAAAAAAAGAGAAGACCTTGTTGTAAGCAAGCCAATTTATTCTCTTACCAATTCATAAAAGCCACTTCATACTCAAGGACGACTTCAAACTTTTGAACAGAATTGCTGACCTTAAAGCGTAACTCTCGCCAAAATGCAACCTAGGGTGTCTTTGTGAATGTACCTGAGTCAAACTTTAGTTTAAAAGCATAATTAGGACGTAATCACCACTTTTAAGATTTACCGTATTCTATAAGGCTAATATCACCAGGGGCTCTACACATTAACGCAAGCATTGAGAACATCTTTTGTGTACACAGATTTTCTAAAAAGAAAGGTTTTGAACGACGTACTTTAGCTGTTGTTGTTTCCGGGCGCTACCATCTCCGAATGCAACGTAACAGGGAGGAGAGTAAAGAAACAAAATTGACCTTGTAGTTGAAAAAGGATCTCATATAAGAATGATATAATGATATTTCCTCCGTGGAGTCCGTTCATTCGCATTCGGAGATTGACACTTTTTGACTGGCGAGATGGTAGCGCCTGGAAACAACAACAGCTAAAGTAAGTCGTTCAAAAACTTTCTTTTTAGAAAATCTGTGTACACAAATGTTTTTCTCAATGCTTGCATTAATGTGTAGAGCCCCTGGTGATACGTCAAGCAAAGTTTCATGTTGTGTCAAGCCTTCTTAGTGTTTAAAAAATGGCTATTTTGAAGCTAGCATAAAAGTGCTACCCTAGCTCTGCCATTCAAAAGGCCACTTGACCGGAAAACGAAAATACGGTACATCTTAAAAGTGGCGATTCCGTCCTAATTAGGCTTTTAAACAAAGGTTTGACTCGGGTACATTCACAAAAAAACACCCTAGGTTGCATTTTGGCGAGAGTTACGCTTTAAGATTCAACTTCACTTTATCAGCATGGCCATTATAATAAGGCACATTTAGTCTTCCTAAGAGGCTTTTGGTTTAAATCATTCCACCTCACACAAACAAAGCTAAACAGTCAGGACCGGGGCATTGCATTATTCTGGGCTGAAACTGTCCTACCAGCAAGTTTTTTTTCTCCCCCCAACCTAATAAATTAATTGGCCATTTATTCAGTAAATGCACATTATACATTCTCACACCAGCCACAACACAAGATCAACAAATTCTAACTTCTCACTCAACATTTAAACATTTGAATTCACACATTGTGGTCACACTCAGATCAGAAAACATCGCTGAAAAGATCTGTAAGCTTTGGGGCAACTCTTCAGACGTTGACTTCACACTAACCCCTGACATTTATCTGTAAGGATGACTCACATTAAACACACACACACACATACATGCACACTTGGTCTTTTTAAGGCCTAGTGGTTTAATGTGAGCTGTCAGCTCTGCCACATTGTTTTGACTTGTTACAAGGGATAGTGCTGAAGGGTTTCCTGCATGTCTCTGTGTGTATGTAAACTCTCAGAAAATAATACAAAGTCAAAATCAGATAACAAAGATGAGCATGTGCATTGTGTGTTTAGCATATTTGTTTTTACTATAGTAAAAACAAATGTGGGTGGGTGTAACACCATAGAATGATCATCTTTTTTTTATGCTCACTCTTTTCATCTACATTGTTTGTTTTTGGCCCTTACACACATACAGACATGCACATTAACATAATAACTGTGCATGTAGAGTACATCATTCCACACACTTAGATGTTTTTGAGGCAGATTATATCAGATGATAGATCAGTGTTTCAAAGAAAATATAAGTCTTTCAGTCTACACAATCTGTAAATGAAATCACATGCACACACATTCAAATAATCTACTTCATCTTTGTCTCTTCTCGCTCTTTCTCCTCCTTCCAGTAACATCCTCAGATTGGTCATCTCACATCTGCAAACTCACAATCAGATAAAGGCATGAAGTTCTTCCTGTGGTCACCTCCTTCCCATCCAGGTCTTAATGCTAACTTTACAGCCTGAAAAAGTAATATGAAGTGGGAAAAAGTCCATAAGCGGGATATATGCATTGCGTTTGTTTTAACAAGCTTGAATTAAAGTGAAGAGAAGCTTCTGTAAGAGCAGACTGAACAACATTCTGTACAGATGTTGTTGCCCGGTTACGGGTGAGTAATCTTGCAGTCACAGGCCCTCAAGGTCACTGCCACTTTTCTACATGCGTCACTTGACTTTTAATGTAATCATTAATGAAACTTAATATCTGTCACAAGCTTTTTCACATCCTGAGGTCAATTAAAACCCTAACTTAAAAGGCAAAACATCAGCTCCATCCAATTCCTGATAGCCGCAACATAATGCAATAAATGGAGAGAGAGAGAGAGAGAGAGAGAGAGAGAGAGAGAGAGAGAGAGAGAGAGAGAGAGTGTGACTGTGTGTGTGGGGTGTGTGAGAGAGAGTATTGAGTGGTTGGAACAGGCAGTGGGAAAATGCTTGTGAATTCTCAAAGGTGTGAAAATGTGGTCACGGTAAGTACTGAAACAGACTCCCCTCCCTTAACAGCTATCTTCAATATGCCCGTAGGCGGAGCGCTTAACCACCAAACGCTCTGGTAAAAGTTTGGAAGGCGATCTTATTACAAGCAAAGAAAACTACGGTTGTACCGGGCAGCCCCCAGGTCTGAATATGTTGAGTGAAACCCTTCTTGGGATAAGTAACACTTTCAAAAAAAACTGTGAAATTAAGGTCAGAAGAAGTAAGAGATACCTGGGTGCTAAAGAAATGTTGGCAGCTGCGATTTCGATTTTGCCCTCAGAAAACATACTGACTTTTAAGATGCAGAACTAGAGTCTTTATCTCTTACTGTCACTCTGTCTCTTGCTCTCTCTTTGTGCTACACTCATCATAGCAGCGGCACCCTTTGCTATCTCAGTAGCTATCTGTGATGGGCACAATGTTCAAAGCAAAGCAGTGGTGTTTGTGTCTGGGTGTTAAGTGTCTCGGCATGCCTGCCTGTGTGAGCATGAGTGTGTGTATAAAATGTCTTTTCCATGGCCCTGCATGCTCTCTCTTCCTCGTCGTGTCTCTCTTTCCCTCTCTTTCCCTCTCTTTCTTTCTGGTATCCCTCCAGAGTAGTTGAAATCTTCCTTCCAGTCAATTGAAGCCGTTTTCATGTGTGCCACACTGCTCCACTGCAGGCAATGTGTGTGTGTATCTGTGTTTGCGAGAATGAAAGTGTCTGCATTTTTGTGTGTGTGTGTGTGTGTGTGTGTGTGTGTGTGTGTGTGTGTGTGTGTGTGTGTGTGTGTGTGTGTGTGTGTGTGTGTGTGTGGACTGCTGTAGGCTAGCCATGACTGTATGATGCCTGCAGAACATAGAAGAAAGGAAGGCAAATCTTGTGTAATAACTGCATATGTTAAATTATCCTGTGCAGTAGATGTGTTTGAATCAGGATATCCTTTTAAAACTGGTCATGTGAATCCTAATTTTTCATATAATTATATTAGGCTGTATTTAAATAGACGGCCGTTAGCACAAAGTCATAATTCTGCCACGTGTGTGTGTGTGTGTGTGTGTGTGTGTGTGTGTGTGTGTGTGTGTGTGTGTGTGTGTGTGTGTGTGTGTGTGTGTGTGTGTGTGTGTGTTTGCATGTGCAAGTGTAAGGTTGTGGTGTTTCATATAATTCCAGTGACATTGGCATCGATTGTAGCTGCAATTGAATAATCTTAACTTGATGTTGCATAATCTGTGTTTGACTGCTATCAGCATAAATAGGATAAATACACCACAAATCATTTTAAGTTGTTTCAATAAAACTAAGATGATCCTAAATACCAGAAGGTGCTTCACAGTGGATGTCTCCATATACGGGTACATATTCATGAAGTCCATCCAGTTATGCACATTATAAAAGTTAAAATATATTTAGGCTACTACTTAGAAACCTATACCTTACTTCATACAGTGTAGGCACTCATGTATCCCCATTTAATTCCCATGCTTGATTGTTCTGATTGTGTATGAGCTCACCTGCTTGCATGTGTGTGTTAGTTTGTCAGTTTAACTTGGTGCCTGCACTGCACAGCAATCATGTATAACCAGCTCCCATCGGAATCGTGCAATCATTTCAACCATAATTATATTGGCCTCACAAAGAGTTTACCTTAGTAGCTTCATCGACTTACAGACATAGAGTTGCAGCATTTTCAGTATCACAAGGTGCAAACATTGATGCATTTTATTTCAATAGTTGTGGTTAAAATGAGAAGTTAAAGTATCTCATTATCTAAAAGCTGTTTGCATCAATAGAAAGTTTAAGTGTTTAATGATTTCAATGTTGTTTCACAGAATTTCATTAGCATTTATTTAGATGAAGGCATTTGGTGACATACTCTTGCCTGAATCGTATATGTAATGTAATTTCATTAGTATTCGTTTTAATGGGGAGTTTTAGTGTGTCTAAATGCTGCTTTTAATTGTTCTGACTATAGTGGTTTCAGAGAGGCATTTAGATATCAAATAAATAGCTGGAAACTGCTAGTAGCCAATTATTATTATTATTATTATTATTATTATTATTATTATTATTATTATTATTGGATATAGTAAGGAAAAATCTGTCAATTTCTTTAAAGATTGTTCTTTTTTTCTAGCTCTGTAAACAATTTTGTCTGCTACGATAGGGTAGTTTTGGAGTAAAATTAGATATAACAGGATCATATACTTTGTGGTTAGATACAGATTATTCATTGTCCATATGTTATCTTCTCAGTTTACAGGAATTAACACATTCTTAAATGAGAAATATTGAATTTTACTCAGCCAAATGTTATCAGTTTGATTCCCCGAAATGCTCTTTCAGAGTCTTTTCCAACTGAGCAAGCAGCATATCGGCAGCAGGATGCACTCAAAGCAGGTGTTTCCACACAGGTGTGTTTTCTGACTTAATTAAGTAAATTAAGCTAATTGGTTAATTAAACAATCAATTATCCCATCATCCCCTCCCGTATGCCATTAAAGTCATCACACTCCACTCGGCCTCTGTCCAAATCCTCCACTTGGCTTCAAATTATTTAAATGAGTGCGGATGGATGGATGGATGGATGGATGGATGGATGGATGGATGGATGGATGGATGGATGGATGGATGGATGGATGGATGGATGGATGGATGGATGGATGGATGGATGGATGGATGGATGGATGGATGGATGGATGGATGGATGGATGGATGGATGGATGGATGGATGGATGGATGGATGGATGGATGGATGGATGGATGGATGGAAAAAAAGATGAAGGGAAATGATGGATGTGCACACAGAGGGAGCAATGACAAATGGCCGGAATCCTAGACCTACTCACTAAAATACTCCCTGTGCTCATCAGTAGGCAGACTTACTAACCTTAACTCTCCTTTGATGTCACAGCTCACATTCTTTGCCATTTTTAGGTTAATTAAAGGGCCGCAGGCTGTGTGAACATCAACCATACTGACTCTGAAAATGATACTTTTCCCACAGCATGACTAAAAATTGTTAAAATATGTTTTTTTCTAGGTTGTAGTGTAGCCACCCAGAAATAAAAAAGGGGGAAATTAAAATCACCCAAACTTCTGTGTGACATGCAAAATTAGCCGGTGACATGTAGTTGAAAGGCGAAAATAATTTTGATTAATTTTTTATTTGGTTAGCTTTTACATGACCATAACCATATTGTTAAGTAGAATTCAACATGCATTCTATTCTAGGAAATACATTTTTATCCTTTCTTTCTCACACACACACACACACACACACACACACACACACACACACACACACACACACACACACACACACACACATTTTACACATCTTTTTACATCTTCCTCTCCTCCCTCTCTGTATCACCTCTGTGGATATAGTAGTCATGCAGATAGCTAATGTCAAACCACCAATTACACAGTCAGTCACCTTTTATCCTCTCCCTCTCTTTTCTTCTATGTCTTACACACCCACAACCACCCAGTGACACACACTTGGAGATGCGTGCGCACACACACACACACACACACACACACAGGTTCCGATGTCAGGCACTTTCTGTCAGTCATGTCAACAAGTATTACAGCATGGTAATTACCAACAAACTAAGACTTTCCTTTTTAGCCTACACATCAGGACACACGCACACACACACACACGCACACACAAACACACACACACACATACACACACACACACACGCATGACTTCAAAGAGGAGATTAACCCCTCCATACACGTTGCAGCTTTCATTTAGAAATAAAAGCTTTCCTCTCTCTTTCTCTGTCTCTGTCTGTATATCTCTTTCTTTCTTTCTTTCCATTGCTTTCACTTTCACCAATACCATTATTGGAACCATCAGCCAGAGTGGTGGCATGCACTGGCCCTGACGATCACATGCACATACACTTGAATGCAGACGCATGCACATGCACATGCACGCACACACACACACACACACACACACACACACACACACACACACACACACACACACACACACACACACACACACACACACACACACACACACACACACATATACATAGTGTCTATCCAGGCAGGCTGCCCAGTGCATGCTAATCTAATGAGATTGGCAAAGTGCCACATTACCAATATCAGTGGCAACCTTCATTCCATTCTCTCACATCCATGCTCTGAGACATAGAATCAAACAGACTGACAGACACAGGTGATCACACAAGAAGAGAAAGTCAACCACGTGCATAGAGTTATACCCACAAAGACATTTCTGGTGTTAAATACAAAATAGATAGCTGGAATTGTGTCATAATTAGCTGGCAGGAGCTGGAGGGATGATCTATAGTGTTTTTGTGGCAAAAATGTTCTGCATCCTTCTTTTCTCCCTTTTATCCATCATTGTCAAATAATTGTGACTTTATTTCAACTCTGAAACAACAAGAAGTGACCCATTTACATCCTTCCATCCAATTCCATTTTTACATAGCCATTAGAAATTCCCCATACATACCAGTTTGCCCATACTTTCAACTTGAGTATTGTAGTTGTTAGTTGTCAGAGACAATTCGACCGAGGTTGTGACTCAGTGCCATTGTTGGAACGTCCTGTCCACAAAAGACACTAAAAGTGGTTAGAAATCATTTTGAATTTGCCTCATTGTGCTTGAAAGCACTGACATGAAAGTTTCATAAAGTGGTGGCCCAAATTCTATTAAACTTTAATTCTGAACGCATGCACTTGTTATGGATACAAAGTGCATTTTTACTGGGAACCAGAACTCTGGCAATTTCAGTAGAAAACACTGAAGACTTGGAAGTATATTTATACTTTTAATCTTGTAAGGACCAGTTTGAGTAAAGCATGCAAGAAGTAAGGACTTTTCAAAATGAAAAATGAAATGCTAAACTTTGATTCTTGGTATGACAGCATAATGAGAGGAAAAACAGTAATTTGTTCAGTTTATAGAACAGTGTCTCTCAATGTCTTTGAAAAAGCTACTGAATTTGATGTGTATTTCATTTGCAAGTTTATAGTTTAAACTAGTCTTTCATCCAGGAAGTGCTTGTTCCTTAGGAGTGTTTTAATCCAAACCACGATCTTTTTCCTAATCTTAACTTGTTGTTTGGTGCCTAATCTTAATATCATTGCGGTTATACTTTGTGGACTAAATTTAACCATAATATCCGCTGAAACGAGCAGCAGCTTGCGGTGCTCTGTTCCCGGCTCAAAGTCACCTGATTTCGGCTAAACACTAACTGCTGTTGATTCAACCAAGCTGTGACGGAGCTCCGTAGCCCGTGTCGTGAAGCTCTGTAGCGGCTTAAACAACTAGCAACCGCCGCTCGGCGTCATGGAGCTCGTAGACAGCCGGCGTCACGTGACCACCCTGCGTCATGGACCAGCCAGCGGTCTCCTAATTTCGTAGGATATCATACGTTTTGGTGTGCGTACATTTTCATACATTATCATACGGATGCGTTCATGATAATGCGTTGAGATGGAAGACTGCAATTCTGTAAATTGAAGAGAAAAGCATTGTGATATGTTGGAATACAATATGTATTAATGAAATCTTAAATTTAAAAGGAACCCAGTGTAAATCCAATTTAAATGTATGGCATAACCAGCTTAAATGGTGTGTGCAGGTACAGCTCTTTTGTTGTTGGACCTGTGCCTCTTTTTCAAATTATTTTTTGTAAATGTGTGTGTATGCTTGCATGCATGTGCATGTGTGTGTGTTTGACAGTTTTACCAAGGCTTTTTGCCAGCTTCTGTGGTGTCTGTCTCTTTGGCCAGACCAACAATGCTTCCAGCTGGGCTATTTCTTCAAGTCATTTATCATTTACTGAATGATATAAATGTTTTACAGGGATCCTGAAAAAAACAAAGGAATATTGTTCAATCTGGGCTTAGAGCCGAGTGAAAATTCCCCAACATTAAAAATAAGCATATCTTCATTTACATGGAGATATGTGCATGCATTTCTAGGAAACATTAAACTGCTATTGTGCATTTTGTCACTTGAATATGGCATGTATTACAGTACTCACCTATGTCACATATCAATGGATACCTGGAATTACAAATCAGGAAACAGGTACACTGCTTAGGAATCCCACTGACAATTAAAATCAATTACTTTGACAGTGTTTCTTAAATCTGTGGATCTTTTGCCAATTTTAACCTTGTTGGGTGTTTTTTTTTTACAAACATTGCACGATGCTGTACCTGTTGTTACAGATACCAGACAGACAGAAAAGGGAAGTAGGGAGGACAAAAGAGCGAGGGAACTAGGAATGAAAGAGAGAGACTTTTAAGAGCAGTGAGAGATAGTGTGTGTGTGTGTGTGTGTGTGTGTGTGTTTGTGTGTGTGTGTGTGTGTGTGTGTGTGTGTGTGTGTGTGTTAAAGGGGAAGAGAGAGATGAGAGAGTGGAAGATATGGAATTGATATCACAATCGTGGGCTGATTCTTTCTATTTAGATTAAACAGATACTGTTTTATAAAAAGAGTCACTTTTAGTCACAACTTAGTCATCCACTTTAGTTTAAAAAAGGCACTCAAACTTCCCTAAATAAACTTTGATAGATACTCATCTGCTAATCCTGCCTAGATTCATCTGCTGGATTGTCTTTGGGCTTTTTCTTTCCTGAGCTTACAATAAAACAGTGTCATAGTGCAGATAAATGTTTCTTGTTTTGCAGATAAGTTACCCAAATAGTATTATTGGAATTTGTGTAATGGAATAAATGGACAGTAAATAAAACGTTGGAATGAATAGCACTTATTATTACCAAGGCCTTATGACATCCACTGCTCTCTTTGTCGCTGTCCAAGGTCCTGAACTGGCTCTGGGTGAATTATCCAATTACAAACATGGGGATGCTATAAGGGGCCATCCACACGGAGACGCTTTTTGATGCAAATGCACATGTTTTCATCGTTTGGGCCGAACGTCCAAACGAATCCTGTAAACGCACTGCCTGAAAACGCACTTTTTTGAAACCTGGTCCACCTTTCGGCTTCGTTTGGACGGCGAAACCGCATACGTGCGTATTGATGATGTTATCGCCACACCCCTCGACCTCATAGCCTGCTGCCTTCAACCCCGCTATTATGTCCGGTAGCAGACAGAATTGCAAAATAAAAAGCAATCCAACAGCACATTATACAATGTAAACAAAGACACGTTTTCTTGCGTTGGCCTTTATAAAATGAACAGTGGTGAAAGTTATTAAAGTCTAGCAAAGCCCGTTTACTTATTAGAAATCTTTTGAGTCTAGCTAGTCATGTTATTATCGGACGGACTGAAGGCCGCTCTTCTTCTCCGTTTTTGGTTAATTTCTGTAGCAATAACAGCGCCGCCTACAGGCCTGGAATATGAAGTAGCGCGTTGAGTCATTTACAAATGGATTCATTTGGATGCAACCAGGGGCGGATCTACAGGGAGGCAAGGGGGGGGGGGGCAGCTGTCTGCTGCGGTGTGGTGGCCCTGCAACCCGGCAAAGACTGGAGCGACTGAGCTGCCCTGAGCCTCTGAAGGTGAAGTTTAAACACACGTTTAATTTAATGTTAAATTTGTAATAAATGTAATGTATGCTAAAGGCGAGTCAGCATCAACAACAGCGCGCCTATTACGTTAGCCAAAAGTCAAATCGCTCCCTCGTGATTTGTAAGAGCATTCTGCCCTTTGCTTAGTTTTTATTTTATTAAAGACAAGAACAGCATAATACTAAATATTACAAACTGGCATGTTTGAAATCATAACGTTTACAGAGGGTCGCCGTTTCGGTGGCGTTACGTTACAACACACTACACAGCCCTGCTGAGACCGATCATTTGTATGTCATTAGTTAAGGAGTACTATACAATTCACTTCCTCTCACATATCACAGCAATAAGGCTGCACAAATTAAACTAGGTGACCTCCTTTACTGTCAAACTGGGAAAACAACAAATACAAATGGGAGTAAGAAGGCTAGTCTACACATAACTGTTGTGTGCATGTAATAAATCTCTTCTGATTTTATGTTTGTTAGGCTACTTATTAGCTACAGGGCCCTACAGTGTGATGTAATACAAGGATAACCAGAGCTTTTCACATCTTGACTTTTGTAGGCCAGAGTAGCTGGAGATATTAGCTGAAGCGTAAAAGTGGGGATATTGCCAGCCAAGAAAATTCTGAGTAGTGCACAGGAGGAAGAGAAGGATGGAAATGAAGAAGAAGATGGCAGTAAACTGGAGAGACAAGGCGGTTCAGAGAAGGAGAAGACCACAGAAGGAGATTCAGTACGATTTTGGTACATGTGGACGTGCCCTAAGACTAACAGAGATCTCCATATTGGTGGGTTCTTGCTTATGTTTACATCCCTGTTATTTTTCACTGACCCTCCAACATTACATGCAGGCAGCTAAAATGTAATTATTGATCATACTGCTGATTATTTTCTAAATGTATTAATTATTTAGTGTATACAATGCCAAATTAAGGGAAAAAATGTCCATGACATTTGCCCACAACCCAAGGTGACATCTTCTAATTGCTTTTTTTGTCCAACGAACAGTTCACAACTGAAAGATATTTTGTATATTGTCATGTATGATATATAAATCCTCCTTCTCAGGAAGCGGGAGCCAGCAAATGTTTGCAAGTTTTGCTTGTAAAATGACAAACGCACGATCAATAGCCAACATAGTTTTAATTCATTTTCAGATTTCATTTTCATTTTTGATCTACTAATCAACATGTCAAATAATAGTTTAAGCTGTTCAAATATGTATTGTTTGTATAAAAGATATAGTTATTTTACCCATGACATTTTGTCCCGATTTTACTTCTAGCGTTTAGTTGCTTATTTGAGTGTTAGGGGCTGCACTTGCACTATTGTTACTGTATATTAGATGTTGCCATTATTCCTGAGTTATGGAAGTGTAATGTCTTGGTTCAATATTAGTACGGTAGTCTTGCATTGCCAGACCTATCTCCACAGCGCTGTGGAGTATGGTCTGGCTACACCACACATACATTCTGGGATGGGATAGGAGAAAAAAATGCTCTGGGTTGGTGGCATTTCTTTAAACCAATCACAATTGTCTTGGGCGGCGCTAATCCCTGGACACAGCGACGGTGGCTCTGCAATGTCTCGGGAATGAACTTGATTTGGTGGAACATTTGCACTCGCAAAAGAAAATTCCACATGCAGAATTAAAGAGCCACTATTACACTCCTTTTCAGCGTCATATTTGTACTCTTGGGGTCTACTAGAATAGGTTTACACTCTTCGATGTTCAAAAAACATACATTTCTTATACTGCCCATTGCTGCAGCTCCTCTGTCTCTGCCTTTCTGAAAATCACAGTCTGCTCTGATTGGTCAGCTGGCCCACTCTGTTGTGATTGGTCAACCAAATCCAAAAAAAGCACAATAGGGGCTCTTTAAATGAAGTTAACTGTTCACACAATACAGTAACATGAGCTATTTAGTTTAGCTTGAAACATGGTTAAACATAATTTGCTCTTACCAGTGTCGCTGTGTGTACTCCTTCCACAGCAATTTTCTCCAGTCGGTCCCAAAACGTCCCAGTTAGATAGTAAATGCCATAAACATATTCCTTGTAAATCTTTACAATCATTCCCTGAAAGAACCAAGCAGGCATTGTTGCACAATCCAAATCTCTGTTTAAATCCTGCCATTTTCAGCGTGTACTAGCTCAAAGTTTGTTGTTGTTTCCCAAAGCGAGCAGAGTTTGAAAAAGGCAATACACAGAGAGCGAAAAGGTAAGGGACATGAGCCACGTGCAGGACGTCAAGCAATTATCCTGGAAATGTACTTTCGTTGATCCAGACTATTTGTACATTGACCCAGAGTCCATCCTTACCAGCACAGAGGAGGTTAAAGGACAGCTACCCAGCCACAAAGGAGAATCCTGGCTCCATTTTTAAAGCAGAGATGCAAAAGCATTACTCTCTCTGTCCTCAGTTATCTATGGTCTCACTGACGTGTATCTTGACCTCAACTCTGAACCAGTTAGTTTTGCTTTTCTGTATGCTTTTGTACTCACACTTGAGGGTCGACGATAAAAACATAATTTCCCTACAAAGATCAATAATGTCACAGACTTCTATGGGTATGTAATGAGCTTCTCGAGGCAGAGGTCCCTGCGGTAACAAAATTTGATCTAGACTAGTAAATTGTTCATTTTTCGTCACTGCTTCCTACTCATTAAACATATCACTGTCATAATTCATTGATTTGACGCGGCTGTCTTTGGGGGTTATTTTTTTAAATTAATCATTGCCTGGAAACAATCAATTTTCAGTTTAGACCACTTGTGATCAATCACAGTAGCAAGGCGTTGCTTTACCCATGTACATTATGTACACAGTAATCGACTGATGCCAATACAGTCAAACTGGCTCCCAAATTACAGTTCAGCGGTCACCTTGTTAGCCAGAAATAGTAAAAGAGACATCCAATTTATTTTTTGGCCATATCTGAATTTGTGCCACAAAACTCACGACGGAAGAGAACAGATCGGTTTACAACTACAACATTTCTGTTATTCAAAACTTTTATATCTGCTTTATTACATACATAAGATGAACAGAGACGGCAAAGATAAAAGGGAAAGATAACATGATTTGATAAAAGTGTGGTTCACTGAGAAAACTGGAAATGTTTTTGTTTAAGTTAATCTAAGAAGTGTTGAAATGTCATAATGGGGTGTCATTCCAATCTGGCAGTCCTGCTACAGTTACTTTCACAAATTTGGAAACATTTGCTGTTCTTTTTTAAGGGCTTTTAGATCTTGCCAGGTTTGAGCATGAGCACCCAATATAAAATCTGAGAGAAAAAGAAATGGATCACGGGAAGCGGTAGTGGTGGCCTAATTACACTTTTCAGTTGCCAAGAAAGATTTCTCAGAAATAGACCCAAATCTAAGAAGATAATGGAAGTGTCTTCCCCAAATGGCATTGCTGAAAAGAAGCTGAGAATTACAAAAACTGTTTATACTGTATTCTGTATATTCAGCTGCAGGTCTGATCCCAGATACAGCATCTATGTGCCCCGCTGAACTGTCCTTAAGACACTGACCTTTTTGGTGTCAGTGACATGTAAGCCTCATATAACATATTGGCCCTCATTTATCAACCTATTGTAGAAACCAGCGCAGATATGAACGCAGATATTATCTTTCGACAGGCTTCACGTGTGATTCATGAAACCTTCGTATCACGCCAATCAGAGCATAAGAATGGTCTTACATTGACAAATACAGCGGCTGGAAACGATCGTAATTTAAATATCACGCCCCAGTATATTCTCGGTTTTGAGGACTTGCCCCTACAATTTACGTCATGGCGAGACGTAATCCGGCTAAGAAGCGGCACTTTTCAGAGGTGGAGATTGAAACCCTGATATCTCAGGTTCATTTGCACTAACGTGTGTAGTATTTAGCAGCCGGAAAATGCGGAATGAAAAGAGATGCGGTCAACAGTTGCCGTAGTAAATCGGACTCGAGCTGAAGTTTATTTAATTTATACATCCTTGACACATGTATGCTATTGTCCTAATAGTAACATACAGGCTTATGTTGCAATCTCTTAGGTGGCTCTACATGGTGTATGCCTACCTATATTTAAATAAACACACAGTAGCAGAGTTTATGCAGTGTCTTTTATGTTACTCTTGCTTTTTTCATGAGTCAGAGCCAGGCAACCGTGAGCGCGTATCCTCCGCCACCCGTGCTGGACCACCACCCCGAGCCTGTCTCCTGACAGCGCAGGGGCTGGAAAAACAAGCCGAAATAACTCGGTCAATGGCAGAAATAAATCGTTCACTCATGATCGTTAACCTTTAAAAGAAAAACGAAAACCTGAAGAATAAATAAAAATGTTGTGCATCGTCATGTTTCCTGTATTGAATATCATTGCCAAACATAACACTATACTTTTTAAAAGCGTTGAATAACATCCTGTTAATCAATCCGATGGAGCGCTCCACCGTGGCCCGTGCGCGTACATGTGCACTGTTGTACCGGCACATATAGAGGTCTTCTAAAAGAGCCAGATCTGCCATTGCTGATAAGGGATCAACTGATGACTTCTCCTTCTCCTTTTAAACTGATTATATGCTGCACCGCAAGGCCACACTCGACTCTTGACTCGAAAACTTGCGTACACGAGTTCAGACCAGACGTGAGATTTGATCGCAGCCTACGCTCACGTTCAAATTGATAAATGCTTTGCTTTGCGTAGGAATCGGCGTACGCCCATCCTATGCCTGTTTCAGGTCGTACGCACGTTTCATAAATGAGGGCCATTATGATTATAGCTATGAATGCCTTTTCCCCTTCCTGCGAAGCAATCTAAATTGTCTTTGGACAAAGGTTGTAGGAAGGATTATGGCTCTCATAGGGCGAAATTTTAGTTTACTGCAGCAGATGTTCAATGTAGTTAGTTAGGCATGAAGTGTGTGGGTTTTTGTTGTTGCAGAAGTACCATTTAGTGTCCTTACCTCAACCCAGCATCAACCCTATAAAGGGACACTGTGCATACCTTGTATTATTGAGAGCTGTTGAAGACGTTTTTTCTGGCTACATACGTTCTATCTTCACTTTAGTTTACCTGACTCATGCCCATATTATTCCTTATGAAATGATTATAGCAAGGTGCATTATAGTTGAGGTGTGAGATGTCCTTTTGATCACAGTTCTTGCTCATTCCTGTCATGGTGTGTTTTAGTCTTGACAAATACGTGGGTGGTATGAGGACATTTTTATCATGAATATTCTAGTTTTGCAACTAATGGGGAAATGAAAGGGGTGTTTTCAGCCTAATCAGATGCACATTTGTGTATTCAATTTGTGCATTTGCTTCACAGTTCCTGCTGACCTGTAGAAAAAAAAGGGGACACGTGGGTAGCTCACCTCAGTTTTATTAAATTTCTTTCATTGGTAGTCTTGGACGATTAGTCTAATTTCAGTCACATATGACAAGTGAGTCCCTTAAAGGACAAGACAAAGATGTCATGTCTGCAATATTTTACAACCCAATTTTACATTTTTCACATTTACACTAAACAGCAAAGACACAGGCTGTGAAGATGATGTCATCTATAGACAAACCCTGGAGCTACTGCATAGATGCTAAATAATGAAACAACTCCTAGGACACTATGACAGCACCAGTGGTGATTTTACTGGCGTAATAGAAGAAGTCACAGCTGTAAGCCCTACACTGTACATCTTATTTGGATGTTATCTCAAACCAAAATTGTATGAGGAGCCCACGACTCAGTTTCCACGTCACTGTCGGTGGACCAACTCCAAGTGCCGCCTGATGGGGCTTGACAATGAATTTACTGTACAAAATTACTTGGAATAGAGCAAAGTAAATGTAGCGTTTGACCTTTAAAATGTGGTTTAACAGTAGCCTGATTGTTAAACATTTGCGGGTTTAAATCCCCAATTGTGTAGAGAAAATGTGGTGGAATTGGGAGTGACACACGTACCTCCACCCTCCCTTATGACATGCTGGTCCCTTTGAGCTAGCATCATACTGCCCCTGCAGATGTGTTTAATGGCAGTTATGAGTCACCTGCTGAAAGGAGACTCGGTAGAGCCCAATGGATTTGATGGAGGGTGGTGTACATGCACACTCAGCTGAATTCCCTATCTTAAAATAAGTATGAAGGCAAAGTCCTGTGGGTGACACAATTTTGCATTGTGACACTTATCCACCATTGCCACTCAGATACCAGTCAACTAGCTTTAGCACTTCCACTTATGCATTAAACATTATTTTTAAGTACTATCCTCTGTCTCATTTTACTGTTGAAATAGCATAATGCACAGGATTCATATTGTTTCTCAAGATGCATACGATTCTAAACCGGTGTTGGATCTCTAGTTGAAGGGTGCATTTAGCCTCTTAACAGGAATCTGAGTCTCATCTTTTCAATGTATGTCTAAAAAGCTTTAGGATGCTTGGAAGAGTTTTTTATGTCTTTCTATAGCTATTTATAAATTATATAATCTTAAATGCCCAGATGTTGCTTGAGAGGATCTCATGCAGTCTAGAAATTACTTTACATTGGTGAACATTATCATCTTCTCTGCGTAATGCAACTTACAGTATAGGCCCTGTGTGGCATATTGGAATGTGTTTTAATATTCCTCAAGACCCGTGTTAGTAAGCAGCAACACTATTAAAGCAAGACACTGGATTTCTCTCAGCTCTGGAAGTGCCATATTTAGTGCTATCAGAAACATCCATAGAACAAAAAAGTAGTGCGAGCACCTAAACACTTTATGCACGCCTACTGAGATAGAATGTGTGTCTAATAACTCTTCCACATGCCCTGAGTTGTTACTAGTCATCAGAATACAAAGATAAACAGCAGTATGAGTAGAACATTATTATATAGTCATATTTATATAAAGTCATATATCATATAGTTTAATTGGATTTCTGCCGACACTAATTGCAATAATTTTATTACTGCTAGTATCTAATTTCAAAGTTTGGTACTAAAGTGTTTCATTGATCCATTCTGGCAGAGAGAGGAGCTGGATTGCTGCTAATCTGGCAACCCTGGAAATGTCAACTGAGGGGTGTGTGTGTGTGTGTGTGTGTGTGTGTGTGTGTGTGTGTGTGTGTGTGTGTGTGTGTGTGTGTGTGTGTGTGTGTGTGTGTGTGTGTGTGTGTGTGTGTGTGTGTGTGTGTGTGTGTGTGTGTGTGTGTGTGTGTGAGTGAGAGGGGAAGAGAAAGATCGGAAAATGGGAGAAATGGAATTGATGTCACATCGTGGGCTCATTATTTCTATTTAGAGTAAACAATCATGACAGTTAAAGTAGGCAAGGCCAGAACATTGTTTAGAGTAGCCTACTTGTGGAGCTTCTGTTAGATGATTTCTTTCCACAGATGGACAAATAAAAGGGGAAAAAAACAATAATTAAGTGAATTAATGGACTTATGCCCTTACCAGATTTTAACCCAACTGAGCACCTATGGGCGACTTTTGGACTGTTATCCAGCACTTTTCATCTCTGTCATCAAAACACCAAATGCTCCCTGGTTTTGTCTCTGCAAATGAGCTGATAAGAGTAGATTGAACTGGATTTAGGAAATTATAAGAATGTCCCATGATAATGACATATCATGGATCATTAAACTGGAGCTGGAGTACTACATTTGTGCCCAAGGCTCTGCTGGTGGAACTAATCACTCATGTGTGGACATGAAGCTGGTGAGGTGACATTCCCTAGACAAATTAAGGTTTTAACTAAAAAAAAGCAGATGGAGCAGATGAACTGTCGCTCAGAGAGACGTTGTGGAGTCCTGGTCCCATATCACGTCATTGTTTTTTGATTCCTCATAACAAGACTTAACTTCCTGAATCCTCAACTCAGTTTATATCAAAGGTTTGTTTTTCCCCCTTTTCCCCGTGCTCGAAGGCCCTCAGTTTGACAGGAAGTGTTCACTGAATATTCATGTAAAGAAGTCCTTGCAGTGATTTGTGATGCACTTTTGCTGTTGAGAGTTGACTGGGTGAATCCAAATGGTGTTGCTTGAAGTCGTAAAATGAGTTTGAGGCAAAACTACTGGCCCAGTTTTCTGATCATTTTGGAATGGTGTAGCATGGGACAAGAAATAACCCATTCAATTTTGGAGTGAACCCAAGTCACGGGATGGATACACTAGTTCTTTTTTACTTTCGTTAACAATGCTAGATATGGCATGGCCTTGGTGGAGGTCTGCGCTCTCCCAGTGCCTTTCTTGTGTGTTGTGGTAATGTTTAAATTTCTAGCAATTAAACATATTGCCCACTAAGTGATTGTGGTGACTGTGGAACTGATAGCTGGGTTTGAAAGATGGAAATCAACATTATTTTGATATATTAATGATTAAAAACATTTCTTGTAGAATATCCTGACTTGATTCTTAAAAGCAGCAGGATTGTTATATAACTGATGGCTACTCAACTATTAAGTGGGACTCCTTTCTCTTAATGCTTTGTCTCAGAACAATACAATGACAGAGAGAAGCGTGTGCGTGTGTGTGTGTGTGTGTGTGTGTGTGTGTGTGTGTGTGTGTGTGTGTGTGTGTGTGTGTGTGTGTGTGTGTGTGTGTGTGTTTTTTCTATTTCCTGATAGATCCACATCCGTGTAACATACGACCCCTACAGAGACTGATGAAGAGTCAACAATACGGGAATCTCCTGTTACTTCCCATATTCAGATTTTCTAGGACACTGATTCCTGAAGAGCCAAAAACTGACTGATTTTAAAATATTCCACGCTACAAAGAAAAAGAACAAGGAACACTTGGTTCTTTGATTGATTTATATGCAGTCCTACCATGACATCCATTTCCACAGCTGGCCTACTTCACTGTGAATTTTAAAGAGCTGCATGCACTGTATGAACCTCTATCAAAAATCTGAATTACCATAGCTACAGAAGATATAAGACTGCTCTAACCAGAAACAACGACAGCACTCATTGTGTGTTCAAATGCCTAAAACAATGTATGTCTATGTTTATCTGATGAGGGTCTCATGCAGCCGTACAAATTATAACTTTGCTTACAGCGGCAAAGATGGAAGTGGAACAATATGTTTTTTTATATATATATATATATATATATATATATATATATATAGTAGGATCACAAAACCTCTTTTCTGGGTGGATGTTTGAGTCAACAAAGCACGTGACTTGGACACCAGTGTTGGCATCCTGGGTGGGGATGGCTGGTGGAATCTCCAGGGCGGCGGAGACGTCTGATGTCAGGTGTTGTGCAGAAGATCTCCCGGCTGCCCAGAATAATTACCCCTTCACTTTTTTGTAATGTTAATTAGTCGTTTTGGTGCCTAAACCTAGCTGTCGTCGCCACAGGACAGTCACCTTTTGTCTAATAAATGTAACTGTGAAGACAGCAGAATGCGAAGAGGGAGAGATTTTCCGGTAGTGTAAACGGAGACGGCCGCTGTTCTGACACTGGTGCCTGGGGTCTGATATGGGAAAGAGAAAAAAAAGCTGTATTACGGTTACTGATTATAATTCTTTCTGCGACATCTTTGTTGTCGTTTGGGATAATGTAAAAAAAAACATTTAACATAGGTATAGTCGTTTTTAGACATTTTAATTAAAAAACATATTGTACCTTTTAATGGTGAAGGTTTACTAGTTAGATAATGGTTCACTTAGTGGCCTATTTGCTTTCAGATCTCTAAGCAATCAGCTAACAGCAGGGAACATAGAAAATGGTTTAGTGATAATGTTGAAATAAAACAAGAATTGTAAAGGGAAATTAGTAAATTGGGGAGCAGTGTTTGCCCTGCTGGCATGTTTGCGTCCTCCGCTTCATCTCTCTGTATACACAGTATCTAGAGACAAGTGGAAATGAAATTTGAATCCTGAGAGTGAATCCTGTAATTGCCCTCTTATTGAGCTCATCCCGCAGTGGCTGTATGTATGTATAATACCAGCTGTTGCTATACGGAGGATGATGGAGGGCTGTAAGAAAAGTAAGTGTGTGTGTGTGTTGGGGTGGGGGAGACATAATTACGTTTCCGAGTCATCTTTTTTTTACTCTTGAAATCACTTTCTTCTACACGAGAGGGAGAGAGGGAAGATGACAAATGACATGGTGGAGGAGAGCAGAGAAGGGAGAGCAGAGGAGGGGGCAGAAAAAAAGAAGAGTGAGAGGCAGTGAGAACACTAGGCAAAACACAACAATAGGCAGAGGGAGAGAGAGCGACAGCACGAGAAAGAAATGTGAGAGTGAGAGGAAGGAAGGTGGGGTAAACATGATGAGGGTCGGTGTTGCAGTACAGTAATTGGGCGGAGTTCAGTCCACATTTCTACGGTAACTAACCTGTAGGAAAGAGGAGTGGAAGAGAAGGCTGTGTGTATTCTTGGTGTGTGGGTTTGTGTGTGTAGGACCTCATTAGTCAGATTGGAGATGATGACACTCAGCAGACACAAATAAGTATTAACCCCCTCAGACAGCATCTGTCTCCCAGTTTTTCTCTGTCTCATTAATCCTTTATGGTGTGTACTACCTGCCAATCAGTGAGGGTTTTGCATCTACAGTATATATGTTTTACAGTATAGGTCTGTGTATTGGTGTGCATGTGCATAAGAGGGCTCATTTGATGATTGATGAAATCATAGTATACACTCTGCAATCATTTTTCTTCTTTCTCTCCTTCTCTTGGTCTTCTCTTCCCCTGTTTGAAGCACAATTTTCAATTCTCAAAATGTAAATACAGTAAATTCTAACAATGACAAGCCCAAGTAGTCGCTCACTCTCTCACTAACTCCCACTCTGCAATGCTCACACACACAAACAAGCTTGTATTTACGAAAAGAAATGCCCCTCTGCTTAGCATTCTTCCCCTGCTCTCAGTGACCCACTTTCTTAGAAAGCAGGTTTTTATTGTAATTTATTAGTGAAAGTGAGTGCTTGCTTATTCCCATCGCTTCCTGTCCTCACTGCTTACGCCTCCTCTACGCCGCTGTAGTTGTGCAAAGCCAGAGGTCCTCCAAGCTGCTATTTAGCCAGGTGCCAGTAAAGCCAGCATATACTGCAGCTAGAAACATACCCTGCAAAAATGATGGCTTATTATTGTAATTTTACATAATTTGAAATTTTCAACCTACAATTTGCTGTGTGTAGTGCATTTTTTTCCCAGATGGATAAAATAGAATAGGATAGAATATCCAAATGTAATACACCTTCAGATCAATCAATTGGTTAAAGTCATTGCAAGCTATTTATGTATACTCAACATCATTTTTTAGAGAAAATGAGAGGTTGTATGCCATAGAAAGACAATGTCCTACTCTCCATACAGTAGTAGATTTATATAGTTATTGGAAGTGGAGTCACAATTTATATCTTAGGAGAATCAGGATGGCTGCTTAAGGCCTGGGTATGCTTGACTGAGGACGTTGACATCCGAGCTAATAAACAGGACCTTGGCATGAACAGGAGCTTTCTTACAATGATAATTCTAAAAATATCCACTGCAGCAGTGGAAATAACAACTAATACTAGTATATAATACTTAATTGTATTGATTTGGTCCAAAGAGGGTAGCTGAAGAAGTAGTAGTACACGCTGTGATAATAAGAGTAGTATTGTGATCATTGTGCTAATAGCGGTATTTATCTTGGCTGAGGAACGTGTGGCCTATACTGGAATTGTAGTACTGTGGATATATACCACAGTGGAAAGTATATAAAACACAAGAACAAAGTACAGAAAAGCACTGGTCAAAGAGTTTAAACTACCCGTGCCTGTGCTCAGAACAGTTGGAAGGCACAATAAAAGAACAGGTCGATGAGGATATTCATTCTGACTTTGAAAAAAACAAAAACATTTAAAATGAAAAAGCATTAAGGTGAAATAGCATTAATATGAAAGTAACAATGAATCGAGATGGTGGGGTATAATTTATAGCACTTACCTTTAATCAGAGATGCTCACAAGTCTCTGAGCTAGAGTCCAAGTCAAGTCTCAAGTCTTTGAGCTCGAGTCCAAGTCAAGTCTCAAGTCTTTGAGCTTGAGTCCAAGTCAAGTCTCAAGTCTTTGAGCTTGAGTCCAAGTCAAGTCTCTGGGCTAGAGCCCAAGTCAAGTCTCAAGTCTCTTAATAAGTAATAATAAGTAAATAAATAACACGTGTTGCATCACATACGCACGCACGCACGCACGCACACACACACACACACACACACACACACACACACACACACACACACACACACACACACACACACACACACACACACACACACACACACACACACACACACACACACACACACACAATAACAGCAGGCCCTGACAGGATGAGGACAGAGTAAAGGTACACAGGACCTAAAATTTCCACACTTTTAAAAACTTTTTTTCCCCACTTTTTGAAAACACCATGCAAGGGTTAAACAAACGCTCATTTATATTTCATAAGGAAGACAGTCGGAGTTAACCTCCCGTAACATTAGCTCGTAGCCAAACCAAGATGCAAGCTAACGGTAACATTAGATGGTCAATGCTGAGCTAACGTTAAACATGTTTACTGACCTGTCAGGATGCGTTTTCAGATACCTGATAAAACTAGATGTGGTTGAGCCAGAGTCTTTTATCTTGAGACCGCATATTTTGCATTGAGTGCTTCTTTTGTTTGGGCCGTCGTTTTGGAAGTTTTTAAACCCAAAGCTTACGATGAATGGCACAGCAGCGGCCGGTGCAGTCGACATGTGTGTTCACTGTCCTCTAATGTGTGGCCGCGCGCAGCAGATACGTAGTACGTTACGTCGTGGGCAGGTTATAGGTAACGGAGGGAGCGGAATAACAGCGAGCTCATCAGACGTTTCCTAAAAATAAACATTGTTCACGAGTCCCGCAGATCGAGTCCGAGTCGAGTCTGAAGTCTTTCGAGGACGAGTCTCAAGTCGAGTCTGAAGTCACTGTGTGTGCGACTTAAGTCGCACTTGAGTCCGAATCTCAAACTCGAGTCCCCATCTCTGCCTTTAATTTCCTAGGAGGGTGTAAAAGCCCTTCAGAATTTTAATTGGCTTCAACAGTAAATTTGTTTCTACAACTCACCAACAATATTGATCACTGATGGTTTCCATTTTAATTTAAATACTTGTGTGCTCTACAGAAACCCCACATGTCCAGTGTTGAGTCATATAAAATGATTTGTCTTCTCAAGTTCAATGGTGTCAAGTATATTATTATTGTAGAAGCCTCGATTGACTGCTTTTTTAAATTAAATATTCAGCACGACATTCTATAATTTTCTCGTTTCTTTTTTAAATGAGAATCTCATTCTGTTTTGGGGTTTTGTTTTAGCTGCTACAAGGTGTTGCCTTTATCTTACCAAAACAAAGGATATAACTGATAACTTTTGTGCTATTAAAACTATACTAATAGGTGCCCACATACTGCAGCAAGCTGGCTAGAAGTTTAAGAGCAAAGAGATAACTGAGGGTGTGTATGCCACTGGGTTGCAAAGGCCCATCCCATTTATTTTGTTGAGGAATTAAACTCACAACTCCCCCACAAGGTTTAACAGTAAATCCATGCATCCACAGACTCATCATCCTCCACACTCTCTCCGCACTGAACACCTACACTACACTTCTGCTGCCCTGACACCACCAACACCTGGGCTTATGCTTCTCACCCAATAATTTCCATCCTCAGCATATAACTCTAGACAACAATAGCTTAATGGGACAGCAGACCTTGTCAACTTGAAATGGACCAGCAAGCAGTTCAGAAATAGCATTTTAGCAAACACTTAGAGACTAATGGAAGGGCTGACCCTGCTGGCTAAATCATACTTCAGTTTCACACATTTTCCTGCTCATGTTGTGTTAAATTAATGCTGATTAACAACTGAGTTTGATATTTTTGAGCATGCTTTACCAGCTTTCAGCTTTACCATAGACATATTTTCTTTAGCCTATTAAGTGTCAAAATAAAAGTAAAAATAAATCTTTAAGTTTGAAATGTATCTATTTTGTACTTTTGTACATGTTTGTGCACTTCAAACACAGTAGGCTCGTTCGAGATGAACTGCGCTTCGCCTGTAAAGTGGATGAGAGCAGGCGGCAGCAGCCGGGGGCGGTGACAAAAGTCCGCGGTCAAGCCGTTTCCAGCAGCCTTCAGGCTGAGCAGGAAGTGACAGAAACGCTGTGGTCCGACACTGATTTTATAAAATGTTATCAGACCCATATATCAGCGTGTACACAGTCTCCAGCTGTTTTTATTATGACAGAGTAGCTGTCAAAATATTCTACACGCGATCTGTTGCTGATTTTAATTACCAACACACTGTAGATGATCTGTAATCTGAACAGATTTAGTCTCTCTGACTTCTAAATGTAACTACCAGCCACACAAGGTTTGTACAGAATAAGCCTCTAAATCAGACAAATAGCGGTTAAAATCACTCCAATTCAAAATCAATAAAAAAGTGTATATAAAACATCATGTTGATTAGATTCTGAACCAATCAGCTGTTAGATCAGCCGAGAGCTAGGCGTTTCCCAGCATGCCCTGGGTCCGCCTGGGTCTTGCAGTCGGGGAAAAGCAACTGCGTCTTGATCTTCTGAGGTTATCGTTGCCCACGTGTGCATGACGTTAGAGCAAGTCGGGATCAAGTCGGACACAAATCTAACCGGCATGTATTGGGCGGCGATTGCCGGTGATCGATTCTGCGCAGACCTGGCTCATCTCGTCTAATCTCTGTTGGCAGTCCAGTGGCGTGTCTAAAGTAGCAAGGGGGGAAAAAAAATTGTGCAACCAGAGCTGTTTATATAGAGAGTTTGGCCAAGTAGGGAATCGAATGTTCTGAGCTATCCTGTTATGCGATTGGTTCCGAGGTGGTCACGTGTTTTGTGGACTCCATGTTGTATACCAACATTCATCTGATTCCCATTGACATAATGCAGGGAATAGTGGGAAAAAATTATAAATTAATCACTGAACAAATGCCCAACTGTTGCGCGTTTGGCTGCAATGAAAGACAGGGAAGCGGCAAAAAATTTCACAAGTCCCCCCGTGAACCAAAAAGGCGAAAAGTATGGGAGGTGAAAAGAGCAAACTGGAGGCTAAGTGACTACTCATTATTGTGTGAGGTAAATGTCAATTTCTCTCTTCGACTTATGATAACAAATTACATAGGACAAATATAGTAATACCATCGTTAATATGTACCACGCTGTCAAAAAAATTATAACACTGCTTTAGAAATGAATGAAGTTTGAAGTTAGCCATGCCTTATTCTAGCGTTAGCTCTTTCGCTAGCACTCCATGTACCTAAATGCTTGTGATCTTGCCATAATCATATGGCTTTTGGTCTCGACCAAGTCAAGGGGGCTGTTGCACAAAAGTAGAATGAAGAAATCTAGGATAACTGAAGCGCTTAATCGGTTGCACGTTTGCCAAGCCAGGATGAGAAGGTGAAGCTATGTCAAGCCAGGTGTAGATGGCTGGGATAAGTGCGCGTCCACGGCTTTCTTAAATAGACCACGGTATCGATCACAGATTTACTGATGCAGAAATGGAGAAGATGCGTGCGGCATATGTTTCACCCACTGAGCAGCAGATTCTAATGGAAAATTACGAGGAGGTGAAACATATAACATGCAAAAAGGGAAATACGTCTGTTGTTATCAAAAGGATAGAAAAAGCCCGACAGACAATAGCAGACCGACTGAATCTAGATCTACTTGGTCACTCCACTTTTTTACAAAGTTGTAGGCTACACTCTATTTTAATTGCTTTAATATGCTTGTTTTATGTGTTGGTTTTATTGCTATCTGTTTTTATGTGCTAAATGTGCTGGTTTTACTGTAAAGTGTCTGAGTAGCCTGTAAAGCACTATATAAATAAAATGTATTATTATTTATTATTATTATTTAGCCTACTTTGCCTTAAAAGTGAGCAGAGGGAATTAATGTTCCTCTGGGAATTTACCCTAAGGAGCTAGGCTTAATTTAAAACCGTTATTCATAATGTGAGAATATGTTTTACAACCATATGCACGAATCTCTATAAGCTAGGCCTATGTCTAATTCTAAATATCTTTCTACAATTAATGTTCACACAGAACAAACATGACTGGACAAAAACTAGAAAAAGAAGTAAGTGACTTCAATACACACTGTAAGCATATCTGTAAAACAATTTAGCCTATTATTCATGTTTTTATTCTCACTCCCATGCTCGAAGATGACAAGTGACAGCACCAAAATAAAAAGATTAAGAAGCTTTGTAGCATTCCAACACATTCTCACTCTTAAAATACGGGCGTTTGGTCAGGTGCCTTTGTCGTCGTTATTGATGCTAAAAGTCTCCTTTTAGTCCGCTGCATGGTGTGGCAGGATCCCCCGGCCTCTCCCCGCCTCTCCACGTTGCACGGGGGACATTTCATGGGGACAGCAGCGGAGGAAAAGCCCATTTCCTCCACATTGTCCCACTTTATCTCCGGGTGCCAGTGCAACCATTTCTTACCATCTAAACCACTGCAATAGTAGGATTTAAGTCAAACGTGTGACAGCAATAGTGACAAGTAATGCATGTTAATAAAAATAAAGCAGAACACATTCAGCAGACAACGGAATAACTGTTAGACACGTTTATTTCGGATCTCAGCGGCAGCTGATTTAACACATAAAACTCCAGGATTAATCTTAGCCTGGCTGTTAGCCTGCTCTGGAGCAGGCTAGCTGCAAAGAAGACATTGCCATGGTTACTTGCCTGGGTTTAATTCAACCTGCTTTTGTGCAACCAAGTCAAAGCTAAATTCATCCAGGATAACTTGAACGTCCCGGCTTAATCCCTTATCCTGGTTTTGTGCAACAGCCCCCTGGTGTCTTTATTTATAATATTATTGGAGGGAAAGTTAAACACAGCTTGGACGGGGATGTTGTTTGGCTTTTCACAAGTTTAGACAGCTAGCTAACGCTACTCTGACATTTGCTAACGTTAGTGCAACAGTGTTAGCCTAGCCTGCTAGGTAAATATTACAACTGCCTTCGGAGTTTCCTATATCTGCATCCACGTTGTCAACATAAGACCTGTGGCGTTAGTGCTCCTTTTGTACCATTATTTTATTGAATGAAATATTAAGCTTCGCTCTTACAAGATGGGTGGGTTTTTGTTACGTTACACACAAAGCTAACTGGCTATAGTTAGCCTGTACATATGCTAGCGGACATTAGAAAGGTAAACACAGCTCAGAGACTTATTAGGTGACATGGTCAGTGGTCACTCACTACAATGGCCATTTTTTCATAGATCCATTTGTGATATAGAAGGTAAATATACACTGGAATATTTCCATAAGGGCCTTTTACATATTGACAACCGTTGATAATAACATGTATATGCCTGTTTATGGTGAAAATAAGCGATTTATTTCAAGATAGCATATTCGCCCCATAGGGTTACACTGTAGAGTCATCTGACGATTGTATACAATATGCCGTCCATGATTTGAGTTGGCCAAACTCTCTATATAAACGGCTCTGCGTGCAACACCCAGAGACAAGTTGGGATAGTTAAAATGTCTTCTTTAATATCTCACATTTCAATAATTGCAGGCCGTGTTGTATAATGAATTTAGCAAACAATCCGTGTATTAGAAATGCTTCAAGTAGTTGAGTAATAATTATAATTACAGCTAGCCTCCACCAGGCAATTCTTGAACAATAGTGTAGTGATTAAAAACTGATATCAGTACTGTATGAATGGGGATTTCAGATAAGCTTATTCATATTTAAATTAGAATTTATGCAGTCACAGGGTGATAATTTAAACAGTGGGTTAAACATGACACAGATGATCAGTCAAAATTAACAAAGTAATCCATTGTTTTCAGTCATGTATCCATGATTTGTAGCAGTGGTGGTTCTAGAGGCTTTTAGCTTGATGCCAGCATTTTTGAGGCCTTTAATTTGCTGATTATTTCTCAACAATGGAGTATTATCTGAAGAGGCTCTGCCACCTGCAGTGGCTTCACTGAATATTTGAGTGTATTTGTCTGTCTGTCTTCCTCTCTCCTCTTCACCACTTCCTCTTCTCTCTGATTCCCTCAACATAACAAAGAGTGCCCTCTGCTCTCATCCTTTCTCGATCAGTCTCATTTATTTACTGTTTTCTCAAATCTTGTCTTTGTCTTTCCCTTTTATGTGTGTCCCTTTTTTCTCACCCTTTGTCTCCCCCTTGCTCTCTTTTTCTCTGTCCTTATCTCTATCCTATCGTCCCTTTCTGGTTTTGACTGACAGTGTTATAAATTGATTTTCAGCCCGGTGTGTTCCCTCTGTCTCTCTCTAGGCATTTCCCTTATTTAGCCTCAACCACTCCAGGGTATAGTCTAGACCACGGGCCGACTGTCAGTCAGTGGCAGCGTGAAGCAGTCTAATTCTTGGCTGACAAGCGTTCCTGACAGCAGGAACCAATGGGACGTTTCAAACATGCTAACTCTCTCTCGCTCTGTCTCTCTCTATTGCATTTTCCCTTTGCTATCTCTCTTTCTTCTTTCATTCTCCCCGTCTGCCCCCACCACTCCACTCTTCATTTGGTCACCCTTTCTTGATGTTAGTGTGTCTACCTTTCTGTCACCCCCCTAGCCCACCACCACCACCCTTTCCTCTCTATATTTCCTCCATCTTTATTTCTTTCTCGCTTGCAAAAGCACCTCAAGAAAATGAACAGATACTATCATTTTTTTCAGAAACATGGACAGCTCATTTAAATTAACTAACACTGCACTCGTGCGCACACATGCTTGCGCACAAATACGCATCTCATTTTGCCCCTGGAGCTTGAGTGCTGTTGTGATCTGAATACTGATTGGATGGTTTGTCTATCTGCAATGATTCGATTGGTCAGCTTGTTCCACTGGGAAAGCCATTCTTTAATCATAAATGAGAGTGTATGAGATTAGAGGAATAGCCCTTTAACAGAATCTGGTATCACTGATGTCCCCAGAGAGAGGCAGAGAGAGAGGAAGAGAGAGCAGCAGAGAGATGAAAGAGAGACGAAACCACAGAGAGAGAGAGATGGAAGGGATTTAAAGCATTATTTTTCAGAGTTAGAATGGTGTAATGTCACTACACTGCTGAGGATAAGAGTAATATTTTATATTACAGGATTTGGGCTCACCCACACAGATATAGGTGTCATACGGAGACGTTGCTGGCCCCGCAAGTAGGACCTGGGGACGCCCAGCAACCTTGAGGGGGTAGTGTGGGTCCCATTCAAATGAAGAATAGAGTCATTTTACTGTTTCCTCATTTAGCAGTCAGCGCCATGTGGAAATGGCTATATTGATCACAAGGCTCCCTGTGGAAAATGACAAGCTTAGTAATTGATTTCGCCCCCTCAGAATCATCAAGCTTATATCAGGATGTCGGAAGTCATCTTAATCTTACTGTATGGCAATGGCAGGCTTTTATTCATTTATACATCAATTGTGGTTTGGTTTAAATTATTATACCCACTTCATGATGTTGTTTCACTCACTGTCTTTAAAGGCTTGAGGCGGCTGGAGTCTGTAAGCATGCATTAGCCTTCTGCCTAAGGGCACATACTACTGCATCAAAAAACGTAAGGGCCGTAGGGTGTGTTGTTACAGGTTGAGAAGGCAAACCAGAATCCATTTTGAAGGCTCGTCTGATGGAAAGACACACGCACAATTTACAATCCTTTGAGGAAGGATTTTACAATTCTGGAAAGTTTTATCCGCAGCAGTCATTTTCTCCTCCATCCTGTTGCTTGCAAGGTAGTTTTTTTTTCACAGTGCTCCACGATACAAGCTATTATGTATTTGGCCACCTTTTTTGCTCGACTACTCTGCGTTTTATTGCTACAGCTTTTTGCGGCTGCTCCCCTGCTGCACCAACAAAGTGATATAATTGAAGCTGATGTAGGGCCTACATTTTTTGACCCAGAGAAATTGAGAAAGACTCATTGCTGCCTAATGCAGGCTGTAAAACACCCTGAACAGGTCACAGGGCCAACACAAACAGACACTCACATTCATACCTACTGGCAATTTTGAACTTGTTCTTGGAAACTCCACACAACAAGGCCCAGCGACTTGTGTTGTTTAGTAGCAGCGGTTACACAGAGCTTTGATGATGTGCTATTAAAGTCATAAAAGTAGCCCTGACTACATTGTTTGAAAACTTTACTGTACTGTAAAAACTGGACTGTCTGGAAAATTATGTGACGAGTGCCGGCATAAGCCACTTGTTAAGCTTGTGCTTTTTTCCTGCAGTGTATTATCTCAGACATTCAAGATGAGATATTGCTTTGAGGAAAGAGATCAAGCCTATATTGCAGTCCAGGGTTCATTAAATCCACTCAATTCAAGAAGCAGATTTTCTTCTTTGTCTTTAAGCTTCTTTTATCCAGGGAAGGTTTTGCTGAGCATGCACGCTCTTTTCCAGCTAAACCCTGTTCCTCATTAGTACCAGTGCATATATTCACACCTGGGAGCTACACAGTCCAACCACAAATCTTTTACTGTTTGCCAATTAGCATCTCTATTTAAGTATTTGGGGGAAAATGCCTTGCTTAAAGTAAGACTCAGCCCCAAGTCTTTTTAGTATTAAACACACATGCCCTCTAGACTCTAAAGGTGACTGTGAAAAGTTTGTAGTTGTCTCCGTTAAGGGTGACAGGTGTAGTCATCTTGAATTAGCTGCATTTATGAATTCCAAGAGGTGACACAGTTTCATGGTATTGCCAAAATATTGCTAAATGTACTGCTTCTTCTCACACCCACACAAGCATGTGTTGGTTTGTGGACATTACAGTAGCGTGACCACCACCTGCTTTTCTGTTGTCCAGAACCGCTCCATCCTTAGCAGATTTTATGAAAAACATATAATCGCTAACATTAAATGAATACCGAGAGGCATACATGCTTTTTCAGTATAGCCACACTTTGTATGTGTTTGTATGGGGTGTGGTGAACAGAAGGTGTTGTAAATGACAGCAGGGTCAGGGTTGTGGAGGAGGCTGTGTGTGTGTGTGTGTGTGTGTGTGTGTGTGTGTGTGTGTGTGTGTGTGTGTGTGTGTGTGTGTGTGTGTGTGTGTGTGTGTGTGTGTGTGTGTGTGTGTGTGTGTGTGTGTGTGTGTGTGTGTGTGTGTGTGTGTGTGTGTGTGTGTGTGTGTGTGTGTGTCTCTCTGTGTGTTTCTGTGTCTCTGTGTGTGTCTGTGTGTGTGTGTGTGTGTGTCTGTGTCTGTGTGTGTCTGTGTTTCTGTGTCTCTGTGTGTGTGTGTGTGTGTGTTTGTGTGTGTCTGTGTTTCTGTGTGTGTCTGTGTGTGTGTGGAATGTGTGTAGAATGTCTGTCAGTTTCGGTCTGGTAGTCAGCATAATTAGAAGTCTCTCTTTTACCCCTATCTCCTTCTCTCTCTCTCTCTCTCTCTCTCATCTTCCTCCCTTCTCTCTCTCTTCTTTTTACTCTCCCCTCTTTCTTTATTTCGCCATCTCTCTCTCTCTCTCTCTCTCTCTCTCTCTCTCTCTCTCTCTCTCTCTCTATCACCCTCTTACACTTTCTCGCCTCTATCCCTCTGAGTGATGAGTTTTAAATCATCCTTTCATTCTTCGCCCAATGATGAACGAGGGGGAAATCTGTCTGTTTCTCTCTGTTTATTCAGCTTTCTATCTCTGTCCTTCTGTCCCTATTTCACTCTTTATTCACCCCACCCTGTATCCTAGCTATTAAGTTTAATGAAGTTACTGCATTTTAGACCACGACACCCTCCAATCTGTTGAGTTCAGATAAAATTGTGGACTGAGTTACATTTTCTCGTGTGAACTGTAGGCTACAGTTATGGGATTTATTTGTGATGGCTCTACAGATCAACAATTTTACATGACAAGTGTTTTACTGAACATTATAAAACTGAGTGATTCCTAATTGCCTGTAGGTGCTAATGCATGCGTTACGGTGGCTATGTTTGGGAAATAGAACTGCAAACATCTCCTTGTTTTTTGTCATAACTTCATGAACCAACAGGTACCTGTGAATCACTGGCCTGATTCCACACAGCTGCGTCAAGGTTGACTACACGTAATGCTAATTCATAGTTTAACCACTAGAGGGATCATTTAAATGTTGTTAAATCATTTTTTATTTTATTTTTTTAAATGTTGCTTTTCACCGAATACCCATGGTAGTTTCCATTACCACAGAATATTACCCTTGGGTCGTCAATGTTACATGTCCTGTTTAGGAGCTGTTAAGTAACTCCTAACTCATCTAATTGTGCATAACTAAATCTCACCCCTGGGAGTTCAGTAAACACCTCACTTATTTCATCATCACTCCATATAAAGTTCCAATTCCACTTCGTAATATCCTTAATTTGCAGCTTCTCGACTGTAACATGTGACACAATAAGGCCTTTGTGTGAGTTCCTGTCTTTGTCCTGGCAAAATGTATCATTCTTCTCCAGTAATAAGGTTCTATTGTGAGCTTAATCCTGTATCTTGTCCTCACAATGCTCTTGCTTGATGCAGTGCTGCATGTCAACAGACTGGGTTACAAAATCTCGATTGCAGTCACATAAGCATCAGTCAATCTGTGTATTCGGCTGTAGGAAATATTGACAGCCATTGAGCAATATTCTGTTCCAATACATGGCTTTCCTTCAGTTGGAAGTATGCAAGATCCCTTGCTCTTTAAAAAAAAAAAAATTATGTATATAGTGCCACCTCATCGTGTTTAATTATCTTGATTGTTATATTTTACTATTTCAATTTTCTATTTTGTTGTTATTTTCTATTTTACTATTTTAATTTTCTATTTTTGTTTGTCTGTAATTTAACTGTCATATTGGGAACTGCTAAACTGTTTCGTTGTTGTAAACAATGACAATAAAGATCTATTCTATTCTATTCTATTCTAAAAACAACTCCCAATCCAAAATTCCAAAATCGTGTTAACTATATTCACATGGGTTTAAAGAAATCTTCAGTACCAGAGTTATTAGATCACCTCATCAATATACCATCTGAAACAAGGTGGTGGTAAAATAACCGTAAAAGCAACTGTATAGTTAGGTGCATGCACTAATAGAAGTAAAAAAAAACATCATATTTAGGTGTCCATTCAATTAGTTTGATAATTAAATCATTTGGAGGCTTCAAATTAACTGGCTTGACCTTTAGATAATATCTCAAAGCTTTATAATAATAATAATAATAATAATAATAATAATAATAATAATAATAACCAATGAAGCAAAATTTTAAATCAGTGATTTCATTCAAAAGTTGAGTTTTATCTTTGACATGCTAGGGTTGTTGTATCACAAAGAGTTTAATTAAAAAATCTAACACATTGGATACAAGCTCTGATAAGTCTGCCTTTTCATTTTAACTGGGAGTATTTGTTGTCCTCAGGTGAACCACTGCTTCGTGGAGCATAAATCCCACTTAACTTTGATCATAAAATTTAATTCCTGTTGGGAACCACATGGATCTACCATTTGTGAACTGGGCTAAACTGGCAGTTCAATAAGCTTCCTTTCTTGCTGTGCTGTGCACAATCTATCAGACGTGACATGGATGTGTAGGTCTGTGTGTGCTCTCATATGGCTCTGCCTTTCCCTCCCGGTTTCTCAACATCTCAGCTCTGATTTGTTGTGAAGGAACATATATACCTGCCCTTAATTGCAGGTCAGACTGCCATTGGTCATTCTATCTGTCACTGTGATGGTATTGGAATTGTCTGGGTAGATGGAGGTCGGACAAACACACACAGGCACACACATATATGGAGACCCTCACTTTTTTTGGTTCTATCTTGGATAATTGGTTGAAAAAACATCCAGCGGGATAACGCTGCTGTCCCTGTGGCCATGGCTGCCATGGTAAATAATGAGGCCCATAAACATGAAAGGCAGGGGGATGATCATTCTGATTTGAGCTTTGCACTCAGAGGAGACCAATTAAGGCCTAGGAGTTCAATGACTTTAAGCATATCATTTTCAATTAAGCACTTTCATTTAAACTTGGAATGATACATCAAAGTCATACTGCTGCAGCATTTCTATTCCTTCTTTTTGTCTTTTACCAGTGATATAAAACTGAGGATAAAACAGACAAAAAAATCCACACCTCCACTACATAAAATAATTTCTAATACAGTGATTTGCAACATCATCTCCCAGCAAGAAGACATCAGATCAAGCCCAATACAACAGCACTTGTCTTCTCTGCTGTAGTGTCCTTGAGCAGGATGATACTAAATCCCTCCCAGCTCCAAGGGTTTCTGCTCTGTGAGCTGACTCTGAAGTCTGACTGTCCTGTGGAGCGGAAGCAATGAAGAGTTTCTCCATTGGGGATCGATAGAGCATAAAAAAAATAAAAAAAAAGCTCTGGACCGACCTTACTTCTGGACACTGCAAGGTTTTCATCTAACACCTGTGGTGTGTTTGATATAAAAGGAGCATTAAGATCAAAGGGAGTAGATAATGATCCTGATGTGAACCGTAAAGTCTGAGAAGATCAATTACATTTACATTTTACAATTTAGGCATTTAGCAGGCTCTGGAACCCGGAGAGATTTGGAATAAGTGCAGCAGCAGAATTTGCTTCACCTCTAATTTATCAGTACAAGCAGCCTGTAAAAGGAAGTGCAAATGATAAAACAACACACTCCTGTTATCCACCTTTCCAATGGTAATATTAACTTGTGACAAAACCACAGAAGATACTGATTACTGTCTGTTAATATTGCCTATTTGGAGACTAATAACACAGTTCGCATCAAAAGTTTATAAACCATTTTAACTTAGAAATCACATTCATGCTTTGTTTCTTTCACTTAACTCAGCTGTGAAACAAAGCTAGACATAGGCTAAACTGACTATAAACAAACATTTGAAAATGGATGACATTTTTGAAACATAGCCATGGTATAGTATAAGCCTGATATTGCTCTCTGAGGTGTTCCAATATTGGCTGGATATCCAGCACTGTGACATTTTTTGTATGTTGCGTTGCTTTCCTATGCAGAGAGAAAATTCAACATAATGTCTTTGCAGTTGATGTATTTGTTAGTTTGGCATATATGCCGCCTAAAATGCAAAGACTACACACTAGTAGGTCTAAACAAAAATGTAAAAGAAGCTGCCAGATTTGTCAACCACAGAACATAAATCAGCAGAGGAAAATAACGTGATGTCAGATGCACATTAAGCAACAAATTGTTCAAGTTTCTGTTCTAAACTGCATCAATGTTATTAAAAGGTATAAATATTCCACCACATATAAAACGTATCTCTCAAAGTTTTAAAAAGCAGCACTCTCATATTATTGCTGTGATGCGTGTCATGCATACCCGCGCGCGCATGCGTGCATGCCACGGAACAACGTGCACGTATGTCTGGTACATGATAAACGTTAACACAAATTAATATTCAACTACGTATAAAAAATATCTGTCATCATTATGCTCTTCTTGAGCGGGGGGGCTGCGCTTTGACTGCGATGGCAACTCCGCCCAGCTTTCTTGTGTGTGTGTGTGTGTGTGTGTGTGTGTGTGTGTGTGTGTGTGTGTGTGTGTGTGTGTGTGTGTGCTCTGGACGCTGTGGTGTCAGCCGGTGAATCAAACTCCCAAAAATAGCACGGTAACACGTCGTCATTACTTAATCCTATGACCAGTGTTCGTAACGCCTAGGTGTATGGCAATATTTCAGCTAAGTCAAACAGTTAAAAGATACTTTGAAAGTTTAAAACTCACCGTTGTCTTACAGAGTTCCAGCAGTCTGCTAGCGGGGGAGGGGCAGAGCATGGTCTGACTGCATGTGAACGGGAGAGCGTCCCTAGCAACACAGGGCTGCCTTTGTGGATGCCTGACTCTAAATAATGCTGGGAAAATCGGCGAACGCAGCAGCCACGTATCGGCCGATGCAAATACACGTAAAAAACGCAAATATCGGCCCGATATATCGGCCGGCCGATGAATCGGTCGATCACTAATGTACTGTCTTTGATGCTGCATAGAGTGTGCAAGAGTTTGCGACATCTCTCTGTCGTTTTTTCATCCAAATAGACACAGTCAATGTAGATATATAGCGAAACAAATGGTTACGTCCTTCAGTGATAAATTGCTGAGTCATGTTTAAAGGCATTGTTAAAACTGATCTATTGTCACACATTTTGACGTCAGTAATATATTAGCAAAAACAAAGGAATAGCCAGCTTTTGATCTTTTACAGGTCCACTGGGTGAATCCAAGAGAATGCTCTGGTCGCTTATTGATTTAACCTTTTAAGTCAGGTGGAAGGGGTAGTTCAGTGACAACTGAGTTCCCCCACAGCCAGAGGACCTGGGTTCAAGTACCCCTTGCTGAATGTGAGTACCAGCTCCTGGGATGCTGCTCTGAAACAGACCCTGCCCTGTGCCCTCGCAGTGGGGGATGCCCGTGAAAGGAATATGTTGCTAGCAGCACCACAAATTACAGATCCATGGAGCTACTGTATAAGACTTTCAAACAAATACTTGATTCAACAGGCGCTAGCTACAGTATACTGTATATTCCATTAATATGTAATCCTACATCGGCGTCAAAGAACCAGGATATATCAGACCAAGGCTGACCTACTTGGTATCACTCATGCTGACTTGTGGCTTATTTCTACATTGATGTAAAGCATTCATTTGCTTCAGTACCAGACTGACACTTTTTGGCGCTGTTACCTGTAAAAGAAATAATAGTCAGCCAATATTGGACTGGGCCGGTAGATTAGTACTAATGAATCCATTTTATTAAAGAAAGTTGTGTAGAAATGATACGTATATTACGTATAATACGTATATTACTGTGGAGTATACAGAGAAGTAGTGTGTGTATGCATGGGTGTGTTTGTGTAACTAATTGTGTGTGTGTGTGTGTGTGTGTGTGTGTGTGTGTGTGTGTGTGTGTGTGTGTGTGTGTGTGTGTGTGTGTGTGTGTGTGTGTGTGTGTGTGTGTGTGTGTGTGTGTGTGTGTGTGTGTGTGTGTGTGTGTGTGTGTGTGAGTGAGAGAGAGATAGTGAGTGTACCATGCAGTTGTTACATGCACAGAGAAACACACATGGCTGCACAAAGACACGCATACAATATTCTGTCCTTGTCGGTGCTGTTTTGTTGTGTACTTTAATCTCTAAACCTTATTTATCATTTATCTCTCTCTCTCTCCTTTCCTTTTCTTCTCTTTTGTCTATTTATCCTCTTGTCTACAACACAGCAGCTGTTCTTTGCCATAATTTAATTTCTGATAAGAACAATTTTTTTTTTTTTCCCTTTTCCTTTAGGTTTCATCTATACATGTGGCGGTACACTGAAAGGCCGAAATGGCAGTATAGAATCGCCAGGCTTTCCCTATGGCTACCCTAATGGGGCGAACTGCACCTGGGTCATTGTCGGGGAGGAAGGAAGTCGAATCCAGCTGATGTTCTTGTCCTTTGCCATAGAAGAAGAATATGACTTCTTGTCCTTGTATGATGGACACCCACACCCTGCTAACTTCAGAACCAGGTAGGACCATTGTTTTGTTTCTTGTAAACAAGTGTGCATATTTGAAAAACTGGCAAAGACAAGGTGAGAGTTTTCTGTTGTTTTGTTTTGCTATGAGTCATCATGTAATGGCAGTAGGCTGTTAAGTAAGACAAATTAGAACTGCATTTTACACACTTTATTTTGACTACTTTCACAGCAAATTATTTGTGTTCAACATCCTCTGATCGCAATTAGAAAGTAGCACGGCAAACACAGCACAAACACCTGTTATGGCATATAGCCCATTGTTTATTATTAGGTTACCAGTGATGTGCAGCCAGTTTTCAGTTGCCTAAGCTGAAGCTATGAAAAGGTACTCCTTTGTTTTTTTGCCAATTGATGATGAGCTGTCATGAAATAATGTGTTTATATGATCAAATATCAGCGTTCATGAATTTAAACGAAAACTGAAAACAGATGTACTGGTTCTATTCATGAAGTTATCCTATATTTGGAGTTTTGGTATGAATGCATTGTTTTGGAAAGCAACTGTTTTATAACGACATAAATTACATATGTTTCAACAAACATAGACAAGATGTTATCAGCGGCGCTGGGCTGGATTCTCTCGAGCAATACTGTTGCAGCGGAACAAATGACCTTGTATAGCAACAGGGTGAAAATTGCCCAGGCTCAATCAGTGACACTGCGCTTCCCTTTAGTTATTGAACTAGTTTATCGAGCCCCTCTTGCAAGACACAATACCCAGAAAGAAGCTCATTTCAGATAAGCTATTAAACTCTCTTTGCCTTATGATTTTATCAGGCAATCAATAGTGCCTAATAGCATCTGTCTGTGACTCAATTCACATTCAACTGCAATTAAATTATTATTAAGTTACTTAATTCACTGTGAAATGTGATAGTGCTCTCTATTGACATTGTGTTTGATTTTCACATGGCTAAACACTGATGGAGATTAGGTTTTGATTCTTGCACAAGTTGGTCCACAAAAAGGTCCTTGTCACCTCTGGATCTAAGTAGAACTTTTAAGGTGTATTTCAAAAGTAAATATCTTTGCTTGTTTATTCACACAGAAGCAGCCTTTGCGTAGACTTTTAATTATTTGTTGCATGAGGTATTCAGTGACCTTTAAAACAACTTGTTTTTATCAGTCAGTAAAATAAAAAAAATAAAATTGGAAAGCTCTACCAAGAAGAACCAAACATTTATAGGAAAATGGTGTGAATGAATACTTCTTCTTCCAGCCACTCCTTCCCATTACAAACCAAACATTACAGCCAATATATTATATGTGATAGCTATGGGAAGAAGACAATATTTTGTCAAGTCACTACATGACTCAGTACTATGCTGATAAGCTGTTGTGTTTAATCTTTGTATGAGGCTTCTCTGTCTTGCTCACATTGTCATTCTGTGGAAGCAACAGAAATGAGAAACTGTGAATGAGCTCTACACTTCGTTTGAATACTGTGGATGTGAAAATCTAATTCTTGGAATCAAGATTATCCAGCTCCACACAAGAGGCTCCTCTTCTTCAAGGCAGTTTGGTTATGGATGCACAAACCCAGGGAGGAATCTCTGCTTATAGAACAGATCCACCCAACAAAAAAAAAAGATGGCAACTCTGTGCTAGACTAGAGATGCTAAGACCAGCATGGTTTGCCACAAACAACTTCTGTCTAAGGTCAGAAATAGATTTCTTTAATAACATTAGGCAAGTGTGAGGCAACTACCACTGACAGTGCTAAGCAAGAAAATCTGGTTTGGTTCAGTTGAGGAAAAAGGATGTGGGTCATGCAGAGATGAAATGAGTCCTCTTGATACTTGGTCGTTTGCTGAAAAGCAATTCTCTCGCCGTGGGGAATGAACCATGTTCCTCTGGTTCAACAGGCATCATTTCTAATCAGTCAGCTGCAATAATCAACCTTTCTCGGACAATCCTGTGGCTTTTAGTCCTCAAATTGCCATACAGAGTTAATTAAACAAGGGAGCAAACATAATAATAGAATAGAATAAAATAGAAAAGTATAGAGTGAGGTGACCATGACATTTTCTGGCTTTATACAATATGTGATTCCCAATTCTGCAGGAAAAAGAGAGAACAAACAGATAGGAGGAGAGAAAGTGAAAGATGCCCTCTATGCTCTTATTGCTTGATTAGGATTTCCTGCTTATCTGAGATAACAGGAAATGATGTGCTGCGTGAGTGTGTGCACACATGCATTCATGCATAGGGTGCGCGTTCACACCGTGTTTGAGGAAGATTTATGGTCTGCATAGTTACAATCGGCCCACTAGTTAAGCCAAATTACTCTGCTGTCTCATTCTGTCTCTCTCTCTCTCTTTCGCTCCTTACAACACACACACACACACACACACACACACACACACACACACACACACACACACACACACACACACACGCAAACATGCACTGGGACACAGGGCAAAATGGTGATTAAAAGGTTAGATCTATTAACAAGAAAATGGTAATTATGGGGAGAGAGATTAACATGGATCACTCACACACACGCATGCATGCACACGCACACGCACACACACGCACACGCACACGCACACACACACGCGCACACACACGCACACGCACACACACACGCGCACACACACACACACACACACACACACACACCCACACACACACACACACACACACACATGTTTGTGCATGCACACAGAATACACACACACTAGTCCAATCTCTCAAGATTGTTCAAAATTCTAATGTCTCATGACTCACACTCACCTCGTCTGTACTCTAAAGCAGCCTATCATTTCCTCCTTTTCCAACATAAAATCAATGGCATGATTTCTGAAAAAGGTATGAAAATTGTACAGCCAATTTTTTTTATGATAAACGTTCAAGGCAACACATTCTCACTCCCATCAAGCGACGCTTGGTCAGGTGCCTTTGTCTTTTGTTATTGAGGCAAAAGTCTTCTTTAGTGTCATACAGTATTTAGACGTGCTTGGTTGGGACTCTTGGCATCACTTTTTGACGCTCTGGGTCAGGACATACGTTTAACTGACAGGTGGCACAAAAACGGGACAGTTAGGTTTAGGAAAAGACCGTGGGTGGGATTACAAAATGTACGTTTAAGTGACGCCGGACAAGAACGGGACATGAATCCCGGTCTCCCGGGTGAAACTCCTGTGTTGTTTGACCCATCCACCGCTCCAACCAACCTCCCTATGCGGATTTTGCGTTTCATTGTCGATCTTACAGTGCCGCAATCAAGCTGTACTATACGCATTGCGTTCCATACAGATGTTGAAGGGTGATTTTTGCGCTGGTATCTGACGCTGAGAGCCACTGACCAATCGTCAGTATTTATGAGTTGGGAGTGAGAACAAGCTGTTTTTTCGTCCAATCAGGGTCACGTCTATTGATGAGTTTCACCACTGACACTTTAATCAAGATTTAAAGGGATTTTTCAATGGATACATTTTTATAAACGAGAAAAGGGCACCTTATTGCCGCGTTCCAGCCTGGCACTTGTTTCTGATCTGACCGATAATCCATATTATTAACTGACTTTCATGCTAAACACAGATTCAAGCACTGTGAAATAACAATTCATCACCCCTCGATTATTTATTAACTCTGGTATAAATTTGGAATTATTGACTGTGACAGAGTGTTTTGAACTTTGGGTGGGCCTCGTCTCAGCTGTCCACCCTCTTCATGATGTCAGTGCAACAAACAAATATGATAAATGGGAATCTTGTTCATAATCTCTGTGTCTGTAGAGCTTTGAAACCCACGATGCACTCACACACTGTAACCCCAACATCTAAAACACATTAATATCACATAGGACCTCATTATCATTCTAGTTGTGCTTTTTGGTCAGTGACAACTAGGTCAAAGCAGACTTTATGGCATTTATGTGTCCTGCAAAAGCTTTTGAATACATATAGACTATTTTCTCCAAAAAAAAAGTATTTAATGCTGTCTTTTAATTGCTAATAATATTTAAGTGATCTTATCTAAAAACATCTTATCTAAAAACAAGGTATCCCATGTCTCAACCGCAAAGTTGGAATTACCTGAAAGAAATATGACCTAATAAATATGTAATTGGCCTAACGGTTTCCACTGTAGCTCTTCAAGGGAGAGTTTTCTTAATAAGATTTATGTAAAAAAAAAAAGTTTAAATTAAGGGGATTAAAGTATTAACTATTAAACATAGTTCCTGTGATACCAGCGTGGACGTTAACATACTCGTTAACAGTGAAGACGAAGTCACAAATAGAGATGCACAGGTGACAGAGAGGCAGAGTTAAGAGGCAAAGACAGAGTGTGTTTGTAAGTAATCATTTTTTGAATTATATTGGAACCTCTTGAGGTGTGCTTGATTTATCTTAAGAGACCCTTAAACAGACAGTGTGACATTTTGAAATGAAGTCTGTTAATTGTCTTCATTGGTCATTTGTCACATTTTGTTGTTGGCTTTTCAGCTTGTGGTTATCCTTTGGTTTGAACATTTATTCATTTAATATGTAATAGAAATGCCAGTTCAGTTTTTTCTCAGTTCTGATAATATGGCAAGTGCTTAACAAAGCCACACTGAAGAAGGTCAAGGTAATTTATGTCAGCATCTTTAAAACATGCTTAAATAACCTTAAATTACAGCACAGAGAAGTGTTGGTTCTTTTCGTGGCTTTGTTTGTTCATGAAAACAGTTATGTTCTGTTGCAACCATATTCATGTCAATCATTGCTGTTTATTCATTTCTTTTAGCACTGTTTACGGGTTTGGTAAACATTTGCATAAAGTCCCACATAACACTGCTTTCCCTTGTCACCTCAGTTGCTTTCGTCCTGTCACCATGCCTATTGTAGCCGTAGCTGATGTCTTCCTGTGTTACAAGCTGCCATTTGAAATGAATGGCTTCCTGTCACTCACTGATGTTTTGATATAGGAAATGTGAACGCCTGGTAAGGTCGTGGCACAGAAATTGTTTGAGTGGAAGACTTGATTAGGACAACAAAGTAGACCTCAGAGAATTTAACAGCTGTCTGGGAATTAATAATGTGTGAGCGTCTGAAAGTTTTTGAGCATGGATGGATAGATGGATGAAATGCAACAATGGCAGAAACAGTACATGTCTGTCTTTGATAGACTTTCAGGATTAAACTAGGAAATTACCAGATTGAGGATTTGATCCCAGTGGTGTGTGGGACTGAGGACATGTTGTTGACAGTCAAAAGCTTTGACAAAAGCTTAAATGCTTATTTGTCAATGCTGTCAACATGCAAAATAAAGTCAACCGGCAATCACTTTTAGTCATTGCAACAAAAAGTGGGTCACAGAATGCTGAAATAAAGTCATGATTGGGTTTTGGAGAATAATGAATCAATTCACAGGAAACAAGGGGGAGTCTTATTATAAATAATTGAGAGCAATTCAACGACCACTTACCAAAACCCTACATTTAGTCACTCTTGTGAAAAACACCAACCTTCCCACCCAGACCTGAAAATCTGGTCTTATTTAAAAATGTATAACCAGGGGGACATGCTTCAATGAGGAGGTATCTGCAGCCCACATTTCTGCTATAAACAAAATCAAGACAGCATGTGGAAATAACAGAATTTTACACATTTAGGGCACACAGAGGATTAACTCATGTAATGTTTAGTAAATGAGGCACAGGCTCTAGGATTGTTACTCATGGAAACTAATGGTAAAAGGAGGAATTCATATTTTCATGGTTACCTTATTGTTTCTTTGGAGATATACAGGCCCTAATAATTGTCATGTCTGGTTTTACTTGCTTTTTCTCTCTTTTGAGATATGTCACATTTATATTATTAATCCTATTATTGTTTCTTTTTTCAGCACCTTTCTTTCACCATTGCAGGAATATCCATTGCAGCATCCTTACAGATGACTTTCTGGTATTCATGCACTCAAATTCGAAGATTTGTGTAGACCTTGGTTTCCATTATAACTCTTGTCTTTACTTGTGCACACTTCAGATGTAAGTTTATGTTTTACAGCAAGAAACTGGAAAGTCAGGCTCGCAAAAACAGCTACTGAAGTTGTATCAGGTCACTGTATGAATATTTGATCAATGCAATTTGTCAATCTGTCCATTCCATCTAGTGGCGTTGTTTGTTTTGTGCAAGCAAATCTGTTCTTAAACCATTTACTAAAGTAAAACTAGGTTTGTGTGGATGCATGTCAACAGTCTGACTGGGTCCAATCTGTATAATCTCAGACCCTGATCCTTAGAAATGTGGTTAGAATGTCTGGATTACATTTATACAGAGGTCAAAAACACAGTAAGATTTACATGTAGTGTTAAATGTTTTATTTGTGGTTTCAGACAGATTGAGAGGCAGACTATTATGGTCAATTTATATTGAACAACCACTCACGGTAAATTTTCACCATTTGAGATAACAATTTTTATATGACATTAATCTCTAAAATATCTTCATTCTTTGTCGTTTGCACTTTTCTTCCAACGATTATATGTCTTGGAGAAAAAAAAATCTATCAGTGCAAGGTTATGCTTGAGGTTGTTGCATATATCCAGGGCCATGCGGATGCAGAATTCCGCAGAATTTTCTGCAGATTTTCAACAAATTAAAATAATTAAAATAAAACTCAGAATGTTCAAACATCTCCAACCCAAGCAGAAAAAACAGTCCGCTAAATTCCTTAGATTCATTCATCTTTGATCACTTCATTCTTGATCACTGCTGAAAACTTAAAATCTGCAGATTCTGTTTTTGATTCTGCATATTATTTATAGTGTGTAAAAAGCAAGACTCTTTCTAATCTTGAAAAGTGAATAACACCACCATATAAACGACTCAATGTGGTGCCATCTTAACCCTCTTAACATCAGAGCAAGCAGAGGATATGACTGGAGGGGAAAAACATGTAGAGAGCATTATTTAAATCTCAGTTATACAAATTATATTGTCTTTTTCCCCTTCTTTTTAAAAAATAAATCCTCAACGTAATTTTTTTTACAAAAAATACTGTATGTTTTGGGTTATGTCAACATGCTTATTTTTTTTCATTATTATTTTTTTGAGGAAAGTCATTATTTATATAATGTAGAGATTTCTAGAAATATGCAAATTTCCCAATTCTCCCCTGAATGCAGCATCTAGACGTTGCGGCTTGTTGCTGCCTGGTTGCTGCACGTTATGCCATTGCCATGTATGGGCAAGTTCAGGTGTGAAAGATTTCTTTTGACAAGATGATGAATAAAGCTCAATTTGGAGTAATTAACTCTCGTAGGTACTATGCTCTGGAACTAACTCCACCTATTTTGTAATTTTTGTTTTATACACGTTGTTAGCCAGCATTCGGTAACAGTTCCTGTTGTAACACTAATTAACTGCGTCTAACTTTAGCTAGCTATTTCTGTATTAGCTAGCTAGCTAATGTTTGCTAGCTCTAGCTATCGCCAGTCTATGTTGGTTATAGGCTACTGGCTATCTGAATTTGAATGGCTAACGTTAAACATAAGTTGTATGTCCTTGTAGAGTATAACGTTACATACATTGAAAGGCCTATTATGTTTACCCCCCATAGTTTAACCTTTTACCTTTTTGTTTTTTGCTTGTGGATTAACATGGTAACGTTAGATGTAACATTTTTAGCAATGTGGTTGTTGCTGTTGTATGACTCATTTGGTGATTTTTTTTTATGTTGTCATGTTCAAGACAAAAACAACAAAAGATGTATGTTGTGACTAAATTGTAGAAGGAAGCGAATAGGTGAGGTTGGGGGGAAACCGCGGCCCTGAAGTCTTATTTTGTCAGGTGTCACCGAAGTCTTGGGACCTGGGGCTGATGAAGGAACTGAAGCAGGAGATATTGGCAGGTCAGTGAGTGACTGACTGAGGTTACAGAGGGGAGGAAAGCAGGACTGTAGGATAGGTGAAAGCAAATGGACTGGTCAGGGACCTGGCAGCCTTTTGTTTTACTCTGGACAGAATGCAGTGTGACAGTTACACTATAATGCTTGTTTTACCCCACCGTCAGATTGCCAGAATTTCTAATTTCAGTTTAGTGGTGATTAGGTTGACAAGTTGTGAATTATCACAACTCTTTGGGAAAGTGTTAATTGTGTGTGGTGTAGCATTTCTGTCGCTCTCTGGAGAATTTGTGCAGCTAGTCTGGAATCAGTACGTTATCCTTATTACATTGGCATAATGTTTTTGATATGCATTAGTCCCAACCAGCCAAAAATAACTACATTATAACATGGTAAATCAGTCTGTTTAATTGCATTTTGAGTAGTGTTTTTCAGGACTAGACTGACTCCCACACATTTGGTGTGACATGCTTTTGTGCTCTACACCATGCTGTCAGTGTCAAGCCCCCAAAATGAATCCGACATCCCAATATATTTAGCCATTAAAGGGGCAGCCTGAGCATTATAATACTGATACTACCAGGTAACAGTAGTTCTTTTTACTGCCTTAACCTTTTGTATTGCAGATAGACTGTAACACCAAATGTAGCATATTTTGGACTGTTGGGAAGAATGTTCATGTGTTGACATTAGGGCCTTAATGAATAGTGTAGTTTAGTAGTCATCAGCTACTCCCCAAAAGTCGACGAATAGTTGAATATTTGCGGTGTGTGTATGTGTATATATATATATATATATATATATATATATATATATATATATATATAATGTATATATATATATATATATATATATATTAGGGCTGTCAGTTTAACGCGTTATTAACGGCGTTAACGCAAACCCATTTTAATGCCGATAATTTTTTTAACGCACTTTTAACGCATAGAGAGAGCAACGGGATCTGTTGGATCTGTTAGTCCACTTCTTTAACTGTCTATGGCCACGCCATGTCCCGCCCTACGAAGCAGCTGATTGGTTTGGTTTAGGCATTTCACCGCGAGTAGTTAGGATAGTGGATTGGTCAGGGGATAGGACCTGAACAAATGGGGTTACGTTACCTTGGATGCCTGGCCAATAGTAGTGATTGAAGGGCGGGTCTTGTAATTTCGCAGACCGGAAACAAAACAGACACAAGCCTCGGCCGGTTTTAGCTTGCTAGCCGCGTAGCTAGTAGGCTCGTCACGGCGATTAGCTTCGGAGCAAGTAGTGACTCTACAGTCAGTGAGAGAAACAAAGTGTCTCCTCTGTTCTTTCTGACCACGGTGGGAAACCTGCAGCAGGAAAACCCTCTCCTTGATTTTACGTTGGTTATGAACGAGAACCAGGAAATGAGTCACGGGAAACCAGTTGCTATGACGACGCTATGAGCCCATAGACAGATAGCATAGACAGTAGGACCAGCCACGCTCGCCTCAGGCATGAGGCAGGACTATCTGCAGTACTATCTGCAGGACTATCTGCAGTACTATTTGCAGGACTATCTGCAGTACTACCTGCAATGGAAAATCGAGGTAACAGCGTTACATTATGTGACAGATTATTATTTCCAAGTGTGAATGTTAGTGTGAAATTGAACATAACGTATATGACAATGTTGTTTTCAATAAAAAAAACATTGTCACAAAGCAAGCCAATCTACTTTTCCAGGCAGATAAGAGAATTAAAATGAGAAAATATAATGGGACAAAAAGAAATCGAGGGACATTTAGAATAGATAAAAATGTGCGATTAATCGCGATTAAATATTTTAATTGCTTGACAGCACTAGTATCTTTTGGTATGCATTTCAGAAAAAAATGGTTAGGATTCAGGTGTAATTGCAAATGGTGATTAATCATGATTAATCCACTGAAAATTGTGATTAATTTGATTAAAAATTTTAATCATTTGACAGCCCTAATATATATATATATATATATATATATATATATATATATATATATATATATATATATATATATATATATATAATATGCGCAATCTTGCCAGTAAACATGAATGTCCCAAGATATCATGAAGTTTATGAATGTTATTCGTTAATTTAAAAACATCAATAGTGGCTGACACACAGCGGAATGAGCTTTTTGTAAGGACACAGATTATTAACACATTTTCCTCAGGTGGCAAGTGTAAACAGAAGATAGGCTATAAACGGTGCAAACAGAAATTCAAAACATAGCCTACTCACCACAATGAAATGCCATAATGTAAGTGCAAAAATAGAAAATATCCAACATCTCTGTGGCCCTGATAAACTGACAATTACTCGCCGTTGCTACAACCCTAACTTATTATCCTTATTTTGCACTCCTGGTTAGCATTCAAGAAAATGTCCACTCTATGTACGCCATGGATGTATTATAAGTGCAATGTCCGCTGCTGATATTGCCACTACTTCATTACTGCACCATGTTAAAACCACAGATGAACGAATATTCAACAATAATGCGCCACGTCGATAAGTAGTTTTGATGGTCGGTATTTGAATAGTCTACTATTTTGTAAAACCCCTCGCTGACATCAACTGGGCTGATATGGATTGAATATTATGTACTGTATATTTGAAGGATCCTTCACACCCATTAAATTCCCATCTTTTTTTTAAAAATATTTAGTTTGTCATTTTAGGCCTTTATTTGATAGGACAGCTTAGACATGAAAGGTGAGAGAGAGGGGGAACGACATGCAGCAAAGCGCCGCATCGGAACCGAACCCGCTGCCTCTGCGGCGAGGACTGAGCCTCTGTAAATGGGGCACATGCTCTACCAGGTGAGCTACCCAGGAGCCCCAAATTCCCATCTTTTATTTAGGCCAGCCGGCTATCTAGCTTAGAAATTAAATATATTTGTAACTACAGCTGCTAATAATAATAATAATAATAATTCCATTGCTTTTAACTATAACCTCTGTAACTAGGACCCCAAATGATTTTGCCGAAGCACACAGACGAGGAGAGAAAAGGAAAGACTGGAGATTAGCAGATGAGAAATAGAGGGCAGAAGTCCTAATGTGTAGAGGTGTCCAGAGGAAAAATAAGAAGAGGAGGAAAATGGATGAGCAAACAAAGGAGCTCCAGAGGAAAGAAGAGATGCTCAGGTAACCAATATAGCAGCAGGAGAGTAGCTTTCTTGGCAAACCATTAATAGGACTGATGTATAACATGTGAAACAAAACAATGTGCATAATGCAAATTATTTAAAGTTTAGATATTTTAATGCCCAACAGCTCCTCGGTCACAACATTTCTATTATAGTCCATTGTAGGTATGCTAAATAAAGAGAGGAGAGGAGAGGGAGGGAAATCACTACGGGTGTGTATTTCTCCCTTATAAAACGTTCTGATACTTATTTAGATACATGGGCTAAGATACGGGTCAGGGACAAAAATGTAATATGGAACGATGTTTCGAATCGATTCGGTGCTAGTAGATGAGATACGATTCATTCTGATAGATTCAGTTAATATTTGTTTAAAGTAAACACAATCATTTTCCATTATAACTTAAAATAAGGCAATTCTATAAAAGAAGCATAGCCTGCCTTCAAATAAGTAAGGGTTAATGCCCGATGAGGTGTCCATTGTCAGGTATTAATGGACGAAGGCGAGGCGTGAAACGTCCAACGCGCATAAACACCAGCTAGAACAGGGGTTTGCAAACATTTTGACCCCTGGGCCACACTGAGCTCTAAAATTTGACGGGGGGGGCAGGCGAGGATGAGTTTATGTGTACTAATGTAAATGACATGTACACACTATTATATAAAAGGTTTTGGCCTTTAACAGGCAGCAAAGCATGAATATACCAGGCTTATTGTACAAATTATTTTACAAATGTATTTATTTCATAACCGTAGAGAAACTCACGTTCAATTTCAGCGGGAACAGTGTTGTTTGTCTCCCATTTTTGCCAGTGCATCAAAGTCTGGGGTTAGTTTTGTTGTGGCAGTTGGCCTCCACCTGCAGGTTGTCAGCTGTGTGTCTGCCTGGTATACTCTCGGACATCAATGTAGTTTCATTTGTTACGTAGCTCTTCACAAGCAGAAGCAAAGAGGAGCTTAAAACGCAACTTGCTGGTTCAAAGTTAGGACTAGCAAGTTAATTAGCAGTTAAGAAATAGATTGTATAGCCTATTTACATTTTTATCATGCAAAAGACATTTTTAAAAGTTTATATTTATTTTATTTATATTGGTTTAAAAAATTCTATTGTCGGTTAACAGTTAAATGGTTAATCATTAACATCCCTACCAGCAGGGCTTGCAACTCCAACCATACAGTTTTGGTAGACCTAAGTTACAAAAAAACTGGCATTTAATATTTTGGTGGGTAAAAAATATGCTTGGCCGGTGAATTTTTTCATCTGCCGCCCAACACTGGTCACGGTATTGATTGATACATGCTCAATTTCTGTATGCCACGGTATACCAAAAGGAAACCATTATTGTATGTCACAAAAGGCAGGATATGTTAAATCTATTGTTCTTACTTTTGGTTGCCATATACTGGCTATTTCTTCCCTCTTTCCTGTTCGTGCCCTGACCCAGTTTGTATCTGCAATTCTCTACAGCACCAATTTTACACCTGGCTAATTCACACCCACAACCCCCTGCACAACTTGAGAGACATGTACAGAACACACAACTAATCTTACACAGAACCTCATCAATACACACACACGCACATGCATACAGATTGACTGTAGTCATGTTTCCATCAACATACTGTATTTTTATGCGCATTTTGAAATATCTCATTAGAAAATGTTGATGGAAATGACAATTTGAATTCGCAAAAAAGTTTTTACGCTCGCTTGAGGTGTTTTTTTGCCTTTTTCGAAAATGAGTTAATGCGCAAAATGGGAGATGGAAACAGCTTTGCTGAATAAGTTGTGACGTAGCGAACATGTAACTCACATGACTATAGTCCTGGTATCCATTGGATGGGGGAAGGATCGGGATGTGGGTCCCATCCAGTGCGCCGTACACTTGTGGCACAAGGTGCGTAGTGGAGTTGCGGTGCGCTATAGCCTGTGCCTCAGCCACGTCGGGTAAATTGACGAATTGGTTCAACTGCTTGTATGGCCCTGCACACCTTGTATACACAGCGGTGAACGGTTGTCTTGCTGACACCAAATATCTCTGCCACAACCCTGTATTCTGCACAGGTGGCCAACTTGTACAATGCTACCTCTCTCCATTTAGCCAAAGAACTTAGCTTCTAAACTCATTGATTTAGAAAGCCGGTTTGCAATCTACAACCATGCGTAACATCAACTTGTGACGAAACTAACGCATAGTCTAGTTTAAGGTTTAAGGCCATGGGAAACGGGAGTGTGTGATTGGTGTGAAAATAAGCAAATATGGTCTTTGATGTTTGGACAATATTTCTGAGTGTAATTGAGTACACTTTTTTTGGGAAGAAAGCAAGTGAGTGAGCCGTTTGTGTGAGTGTGAACTGAGGTGTGTTTACCCCTGAGGTAGTGGTATTTCATCTCTTCCTGCATCAGTTCTGCCCTGCAGGGGGTAAGAGGTGTGTGTGCGCGTGTGTGCTAGAAGACCCAAATAGCTTTGCTCAGGTTAAATAGACAGGAAGGAAGAGAAAAAGTTTATCTCTCTCGTTTTTATTTTTGAGGCTTTTTTCAGGCTTTTCTCCCTGCATGCTCCTGTGTATGAGGTTAAGACCAGCATTCTCTTGCTTCAAAATCAGAATTACTTTATATTTGCCTGTGCATAGAATCTTTTGACTTTGATAAGAAGGCTATATTTTTCATACAATGTAAAGTGCAATGGTAAAACACAGCAGCGCCGTCCATCTCGGCTGAGAACGGAGAAATGTCTGGCTGAGTCCTTCCCTTCCCTACTCTGTATTATATAACAAATTGAACGTTATCTGTAGATATCACCAGTGTTGTGACCAAGTTATCTTTGCTCATGTCCCAAGTAAGTCTCAAGTCATTTGGTCCAAGTCTCAAGAAGCAAGTCTCAAGATATTTTTTTTTTTGGTCAAGTCACAGGTTATGTAAAGTCAAGTCGAGTCCTTAGTTGAGGCAAGTCAAATCCCAAATCAAGTAAGTTTTTTTAGACCCAAGATGAAGCACTCTTACCTGTAGTACCCAGTCGTTATAAAGAGAAAAGACAAGGTATTAGTAGCCCATCTAATAAAATGATTGGCTAGTTTGTATGATGAAATCCCCAAAACCGCTGTATTGCGGTGATGTGGTTCTCGTCACAGCCCTAGCAGTAAGAACACAGCATGCCTTCCAGTACCAAGGGAATTACATTACATTAGTACAGTAGATGCTGTGTGCACATAGCATCTCCACAAGAAATTTCTGTCTCTTTTTAAATATCGTTGTTAATCAACATAGTTAATAGAAAATTGTGAAGATGTACATGGACTATACTTGATAACAACAGTCCACTTGTGCTGGACACAAATTAACTTGCAGAAACCAAATAAACCCTGTCTCGATAACTGTGTTGCTGCACCAATTTTATTACATTTTGGCACTGTGGGTGTCCATCAGGAGTCCAATGTGGTGTAATTATCCCTGCAAGAAAACTTTGAGGAGTGAATGTTGTGTGGACTTGCATTGATTTGTTCATAATTGCTAAGCCTTGTGTGCAGGGAAATGCTCAGAATGTGAGTGTATTTGTGCGTCACAGAGGGATACTTTCATTGGAAGTTGCAAAGCTATTTTCAGCTATTTAAGAAATCAGCAGTGTTTCTAGTTGATGTGAATGCCATGCTGTAAAAAGAGCACATGCCATTAGATTTGTGGCTATGAGAGAGGGTACCTTAATCTGAGACTACAAACAGCTTTTCTTAAACGTGGCTTTTTTCCTTTTTAATACTTTGCTAAATACATTTATTTCTGCAGCTCACACAAAGGAGGGAAGACAGAGAGAACAAAGAGTGTTATATGTTCATTGAAATATAATTTTCTGATGGATTTAGCTCATCATTCAAAACTCCTTTTCTTCAAATTACAAAATGTCTCTGTTTCTCATTTTTACTTACTAGTCACTGTCTGTATCGCTGAACTTAAGCTTTCAGTTCATCATCACTCCTGCCTTGATTATCACAATCTGCCTCAGTATTTCCGTCAATGTCTGCCTTTCTCTGAATGATTGCAATTCACTCTTTCATCTCTCTGTTTCTTAATTGCTGTCTCTCAACCCCTCTCTGTGTCTCTCTTTTCACAATATTAATTCAATCCCCCCCCACCCACCCACCCCATCTGTTTCTCTCTCAATCCTTCGTATAAATGTCATTAATTCAGTACTGATAACCAGCTCTGTTCTTTTCAGCTCAGCCAGGCGCAGATTATAATTATAATCATTACAATAACTTTACCAGTGCAGTACAATATTTAAGAGTCTAATACCCTGGTGAAATATATCTCTTGAGACTTTGGAGCTCCTGTTCTTTGTGCCATATTGTGGCCACTGTAGCTCATGAAGATTATGTCTGAATGCATTAATACACCTGGGGATGGTGTTAATTGATTTTTTCCTCCTCATTCTAGAGTTGGTCTGTTTAGTCTTATGAGAGAAAAGGTGCGCCGCTTCACACCATATAATGACCTATCCATTACAATGAGCAAATTTAAAGGAGAACTCCAGCCAATTGTTACGGTAATCTTGCTAAATATAACTATGTGAGACCTGTCTATAGAAAAAAAAAAAACGCGCTAAATCGGTGCTAGCAACACAGAGCTGCCGCAGCTAATGCAGAGCTCCCACTTAGCTAAAATGGCAGTTATGGGGGCATAAGATAAAGAGTACCTTTGTGTATCTTAACAGACACAAAATGCAATTAAAATGTCTGTGTAACATGAACAGGGTCCTTACATGACAACAAGATGCATTTTCAACATTCACCTACCCTGTTAGCTGCTAGCTGCCTGTCCTCTGGGACGACTGAGTGTGTACAGTCAGGCTTCGGAAATAATCATCATGCAGCAGTTCCGTGTGTATTTGTAGCATATACATGGATATGTATGATATATATCCATTTTGTGTGTGATCCACACAAAATTGATGTGGACAAAATTTTTCTATAGACAGGTCTTGCATAGTTATATTTAGCAAGATTACTGTAACAATTGGCCGGAGTTCTCCTTTAAATACTAACCACCTATCAGTGCTTGATGAAGGCAAACTTCTACTTCAGAAACTGCCATATGAACAATGCAATGGGTTTCACATCTAATTACATTACTTAACGTGAAGTCATAATCCATGTGAAGTATAACTGGGTGAATCAGCCAGGAAAACTCTATACCCAAAAATAAACTTTTACTCATAAAATATGTTACTTAGAAGAAACATAGGCTACAGATATTTCAAGTGAGTGGTTGACACTATCTTTGTAACAATGATAGTGTATGAGAAATGTGCATCTACTGTATACTATGAACCAACCTTGGCAGTAGAAACTTTGACATACTGTCTGTTTGTATTGTTCTTTCTTTAATAATGGGGGGGGGGGGGGTTAATGTTCCTAGAACTGAATTACAAATTTTTGTGAAAGTGCTAACTCAATTTTTGCTAAAGTCTGATGTCGATAAGCCTTTTGTTGGCTTTGTAACCACTCACTTGGAAGTATGAAGGCGTGTATACCTACCATTCATAAATATTCATAGGAGACTTAACATAATGTGAGCAAGGCACGCACAGACACTTATGTCAGTTGGCACTTGTCGTGAAACCTTAAGCTTGTCATTGCAAATCTGTGTGGCAATAAACAAGGCAAGTGTGTGTGTGTGTGTGTGTGTGTAAGCAATGCTTTCCAAAAAAACGGTGAAGCTCATAGTCATAATCTTCGCAACAGCAAGATGCGCCTTTGTGATTAAAGCAGCAACACTTTGTCAATTCTTTGGGAACTGTTACAGCATCAGAGTTTAACATTTTTGTGCAGTACCACTTCAATGTATGTCTAGGTTACACTAGTCTGGATCAACGGAAGTACATTTCCAGGATAATTGCCTGACATGTCCCTCACCTTCCGCTCTCTTTTTCCTTCCGCTCTCTTTTTGAGGCACTTGTCCTTTGGACAAGTACATTTACATTTCACTTTTCCATGCACAAAAATAACTTGTTCCACCAAAACAAGTTCCTTCCCAAGACGATTTTGCAGAGTCCCCGTCGCTGCGTCCCGAGCTTAGCGCCACCCACCCGTTTTTGTTCTCCTATCCCATCCCAGAATGTACACTGCTCAAAAAAAATAAAGGGAACACTTAAACAACACAATGTAACTCCAAGTCAATCACACTTCTGTGAAATCAAACTGTCCACTTAGGAAGCAACACTGATTGACAATCAATTTCACATGCTGTTGTGCAAATGGAAACGACAACAGGTGGAAATTAGCAAGACTCCCCCAATAAAGGAGTGGTTCTGCAGGTGGTTCCTGGCTGATGTTTTGGTCACTTTTGAATGCTGGCGGTGCTTTCACTCTAGTGGTAGCATGAGACGGAGTCTACAACCCACACAAGTGGCTCAGGTAGTGCAGCTCATCCAGGATGGCACATCAATGCGAGCTGTGGCAAGAAGGTTTGCTGTGTCTGTCAGCGTAGTGTCCAGAGCATGGAGGCGCTACCAGGAGACAGGCCAGTACATCAGGAGACGTGGAGGAGGCCGTAGGAGGGCAACAACCCAGCAGCAGGACCGCTACCTCCGCTTTTGTGCAAGGAGGAGAAGGAGGAGCACTGCCAGAGCCCTGCAAAATGACCTCCAGCAGGCCACAAATGTGCATGTGTCTGCTCAAACGGTCAGAAACAGACTCCATGAGGGTGGTATGAGGGCCCGACGTCCACAGGTGGGGGTTGTGCTTAGAGCCCAACACCGTGCAGGACGTTTGGCATTTGCCAGAGAACACCAAGATTGGCAAATTAGCCACTGGCGCCCTGTGCTCTTCACAGATGAAAGCAGGTTCACACTGAGCACACGTGACAGACGTGACAGAGTCTGGAGACGCCGTGGAGAACGTTCTGCTGCCTGCAACATCCTCCAGCATGACCGGTTTGGCAGTGGGTCAGTAATGGTGTGGGGTGGCATTTCTTTGGGGGGCCGCACTGCTCTCCATGTGCTCGCCAGAGGTAGTGTGCCATTAGGTACCGAGATGAGATCCTCAGACCCCTTGGGAGACCATATGCTGGTGCGGTTGGCCCTGGGTTCCTCCTAATACAAGGCAATGCTAGACCTCATGTGGCTGGAGTGTGTCAGCAGTTCCTGCAAGAGGAAGGCATTGATGCTATGGACTGGCCCGCCCGTTCCCCAGACCTGAATCCAATTGAGCACATCTGGGACATCATGTCTCTCCATCCACCAGCCACGTTGCACCACAGACTGTCCAGGAGTTGGCGGATGCTTTAGTCCAGGTCTGGGAGGAGATCCCTCAGGAGACCATCCGTCACCTCATCAGGAGCATGCCCAGGCGTTGTAGGGAGGTCATACAGGCACGTGGAGGCCACACCCACTACTGAGCCTCATTTTGACTTGTTTTAAGGGCATTACATCAAAGTTGGATCAGCCTGTCATGTGTTTTTCCACTTGAGTGTGACTCCAAATCCAGACCTCCATGGGTTGATTTCCATTGATAATTTTTGTGTGATTTTGTTGTCAGCACATTCAACGTAAATGTAAAGAAAAAAGTATTTAATAATATTTCATTCATTCAGATCTCCATCCATCCATCCATCGTCGTCCGCTTATCCGTGGTCGGGTTGCGGGGGGAGCAGCTCCAGAAGGGGACCCCAAACTTCCCTTTCCCGAGCCACATTAACCAGCTCTGACTGGGGGATCCCGAGGCGTTCCCAGGCCAGGTTGGAGATGTAATCCCTCCACCTAGTCCTGGGTCTTCCCCGAGGCCTCCTCCCAGCTGGACGTGCCTGGAACACCTCCCTAGGGAGGCGCCCAGGGGGCATCCTTACCAGATGCCCGAACCACCTCAACTGGCTCCTTTCGACGTGAAGGAGCAGCGGCTCTACTCCGAGCTCCTCACGGATGACTGAGCTTCTCACCCTATCTCTAAGGGAGACGCCAGCCACCCTCCTGAGGAAACCCATTTCGGCCGCTTGTACCCTGGATCTCGTTCTTTCGGTCATGACCCAACCTTCATGACCATAGGTGAGGGTAGGAACGAAAACTGACCGGTAGATCGAGAGCTTTGCCTTCCGGCTCAGCTCTCTTTTCGTCACAACGGTGCGATAAACTGAATGTAATACCGCCCACGCTGCGCCGATTCTCCGACCAATCTCCCGCTCCATTGTCCCCTCACTCGCGAACAAGACCCCAAGGTACTTAAACTCCTTCACTTGGGGTAAGGACTCATTCCCTACCTGGAGAAGGCACTCCATCGGTTTCCTGCTGAGAACCATGGCCTCAGATTTAGAGGTGCTGATCCTCATCCCAGCCACTTCACACTCGGCTGCAAACCGATCCAGTGAGTGCTGAAGGTCACAGGCCGATGATGCCATCAGGACCACATCATCTGCAAAGAGCAGCGATGAGATCCCGAGCCCACCGAACTGCAACCCCTCCCTACCACGACTACGCCTCGATATCCTGTCCATAAATACTACGAACAGGATTGGTGACAAAGCGCAACCCTGGCGGAGGCCAACCCTCACCTGAAACGTGTCCGACTTACTGCCGAGAACCCGGACACAGCTCTCGCTTTGGTCATACAGAGATTGGATGGCCCTGAGAAGGGACCGCCTCACCCCATACTCCCGCAGCACCTCCCACAAAGTCTCCCGGGGGACCCGGTCATATGCCTTCTCCAGATCCACAAAACACATGTAGACTGGATGGGCATACTCCCAGGCTCCCTCCAGGATCCTTGCTAGAGTAAAGAGCTGATCCGTTGTTCCACGACCAGGACGGAATCCGCATTGTTCCTCTTCAACCTGAGGTTCGACTATCGGCCGAACCCTCCTTTCCAGCACCTTGGAGTAGACTTTACCAGGGAGGCTGAGAAGTGTGATACCCCTGTAATTGGTACACACCCTCTGGTCCCCCTTTTTGAAGAGGGGAACCACCACCCCGGTCTGCCACTCCTTTGGCACTGTCCCAGACTTCCACGCAATGTTGAGTAGGCGTGTCAACCAAGACAGCCCCTCCACACCCAGAGCTTTCAACATTTCTGGACATTCAGATCTAGGATGTGTTATTTTAGTGTTCCCTTTATTTTTTGAGCAGTGTGTGTATGAAGTAGCCACACCTTACTTCACAATGCTGTTCTCTGTACTCTGAGTTTGTAAATGTATTTGTGACATTAGATTGTTGCCTTGCATAAGCCTTTTGCTCTTGTCAATTTCAAATTGGACTGTCAATACAAATCCAAATAAATTGACTTTGATTATGTGTGCTAAACCTGGTTGTGCATGCCCCGAATCAGACCCACTTAGCTTTGGACATGGCTGGATGTTCTTAACCCGTTTTGTTTTGGATAGCCGGCTAATGAGAACCAGGGCGGTGTAACAAGTCAGCCAATATACCTTGGATGACTCTCATGTCTGGTAATATTGACAGTCGTGTGTGTGTGTGTGTGTATGTGTGTGTGTGTGTGTGTGTGTGCCAGTAATTCCAGTGGTTAAGCTGGTAATCCCCTCAAGCTGCCCATTAGCACACACACAGCTCCCCCAGGGCAGTCACCAAGGTGTTGGGAAGACTGTTCCTCAGGGAGGGACCACTATGATCAGCCACAGAGCTGGCCCACTGCCCTTGGAGGGAGGAATGGAGACACTGCTTGGCAATACAGATTAAACAGAGGGAGGCAGAGGGGTAGATGAAAAGAGAGCGAAAGGGATGGTGTGAGGGAGAGAGGCCAGAATGGGATGACAGGAGGGGAGAAGAGGAAAGGAGAAAACTGAGTATGTAGGATGAACAGGGGGGAAGAACATACTCTATCTACATACTACATATAAAAAAACAAGGATTACAAGAAAAGGGAGTTTATTTTCTATCTCATTCTTCTCGCTGAATTGGCCTCTGCATTGAATTTTGTTATAGATAATAAAATAGAATTTAAAGCTTTGGGATACATTCCCCTCCATTATTTGACAACACCACCAGATTTATGCTATGGCTGGCTTTTTGTTGTCTTGTACTGAACAGTTTTTCCTCATTTCTGTGTATCCCCTGTTATTGTTTCTGGTTGTTTCTGTCTCTGAAATGGCATCAACTGATCTGTGCAGCACTGTTTCCTTTGAGTTAGTATCCTCAAACAGGTGATTCACCTGAGCCACAAATGGACTTTCTGAAAAACACATTGCCTTTGGGGATATGATGTCTTTTTTTTTTCTTGAAATGCCATTTTCCCTTACTCGGGTTGATGTGATAATCTGTGTTTGGACTCTTGTGGCCTTCAAAACCTGTAAAAAGACTGTATAGTTTCAAATGTATGTCTGTCAGTGATAAAAATAAGCACTCTTTGTTATTTCTGTAACACACCTTTTATAGGTGCGTGGCAAATGTTAGTGTGTTGCTGTAGTTTCGTAGCCACCTACTGTCCCTCTGGAGGTTAGCAGTGAACTGCGTGGGCTGGATAAGACAGGCTTCTCTCATTATATGAAGACAACCTATTGTGAGTCATTCAGGTCTCTACATTTTAGTTACTCTTCATTGACGTGGGATGCCAGAGGAATCGTTCCCTTTAGTATGTCACATAACACAAACTGAAAGACACAGCAACAGTGACTCATTCACACCGTGGGTACGTTGTTTCTGTTTTCCCACACATTTTTTCTGTCTCCACTGCCACTTCTAGACAAAACGTTACAGGTGGTGTTCTCATTTGGTTCAGCTCTGCTTCATTTGAACTTCTCTTGTGTTAGTGTGTCTATGCTTGTATGCCTGCAATATCCTGTCTCTTCATACATATTTGCGTTGTCTTTATACATATTTACAGTGCAAAAAAGTCGTATGGATCAAAGAATTCTTGATCTCTTGTGTACTTTAATCATTTAGCAACCAGGTATTATTTTGTTGTCCAGGGCTATTCAGCCACTTGCTATATAGAGTTTTTTTTCTAGCCAAAGACCCAAGCAAGGTTTACAGAAGGTAATTTTACTTACTAGCATTCCTTTAGACAGAAATTAAATACTATTAGGTGATAATCACCTGTTAGTAGTTGTAAATGGAATGAGAGTCTGATAATACAAAACAATCCACTAAGTAAGGGTTAATTTTCACATACTGTATTTTAAACAAGATACCTCGGGACTACAGGTGAAAATTAGCATTTATGCTATAACCTGGCTCATTTACAGTCTGTACAGAAATGTTAGATTGTTCATTAATGTGCACTGTCCCAAATAAATAAATAAATAAATAAATAATATACACTGACTTGCCATGTGGTTTATATAGCTCTCAGACCCTACATTTCATCACCTTTGTTACAGTTTGTATCACATCAAGGAGCAGACATATATTTTGTGTCTCTCTGGACACCTATGTATAATTTTTAGTTCATTTAATTTGTATGTGACACTGAAGCCCTGGATATGCTATTTGATTTCATTTTATATTTCTTTGGCCTATCATGCACTGTATGCCGCTGTCAATGTAGAATCTTGAGTTACAGTAGTTTGTGCCATCCTCTCTGTATTCTGTATACTTGATCATTGGACTCATATGCCTAACAATTTGGAAACTATCAAACTTCCCTAGAGGCTCAGATTTAGTGCAAATCCAGGTAATTGGCTGTCTGTGACCCTGTATTACTGTACAGAGCTGCTGATCATTGCTTACAGTGACAATTTTATCCATGACAGCCTAAACTGCAGTTTGGCTTAGATATGGTAAGGACAGAAAAAAGAAACCGTATGTGTGTGATTCAGGTAGCACTGGGATCTGTTATCTTCATGTACCCCTTTCATACAGTAGACATACAAATAACATGGATTTACTTTGAATGCTTGTTCAACCCGAGTTTGAACCATTCACCAGTGACACCAGTCAAAGGTTGCCAACATTCACAGACTCAATTGCAGTTCTATACACCTCATTTTTAAATCGCAGAATTGCAAAGAATTATTTTACTTTAATAAGTATGAAATAAAGTGAAGTTTCAGTTCTGTCATGCTCACCCACTCAATTATATTGTCCTGCTCTTTATATTTCTCTCTCTTTTTTGTTCTTACTCTTAGCTCTTTCTTTAGGAAGTCGATTAAATCATTATTTTAATGTCAATGTCATTATATTGAGCCTGCATACGTACCTTATAAAGGCGCCTGTTCACTAAAGCTGGGCAGTGTCCAACCCGTGCTCAACCCAGAAGGACAGTGTGAACACAGGTTGACTGATGCACTTTGATCCATTCAGTGAGACCACCAATGTAGATTTAACCAATGTTACTGTTTCAGTCTGAATGGGTTACATTTAAAAAAAAGAAAATTATCATTACAGCCTTTGTTTAAGACAATACTAATAGACTTCTAATTCTCTGTAGGTGTGGACCAACAACAGGTGATGATTGGTACCTCACCACATGGTTGTGTGATGTCAAATTTGAAAAACTATGGCTTAGGCAGTACAGAGCTGTGACACTGGTCATCTTAAGATTTTATTTTGTGTTCTGTGGAAGGTGATGCGTATTTGAGACTGCTGATTTGCTTATGAATTCATCAGGGTTATCTTGGAATGGCCTTTTTTCAATAAAAAGCTTGCCTTACAAATTGGGGAAGTGGACATGGGCATTAAACAAGCATCAAGTGTCTAAGAAAAGATGTTTTTCAAATTGCATTATGGACATTATAGGGTCTAGGGTTTTTAGAACTTCACTCAAACTAAAGTCAAGATATTGTGGCCTCCACTGTTTTAGATTTTGATCATTCTTTTTTTTTTCTTTAACTCATACTATGCAAAAGGAAATGGATCCATTCCCACCTGTCTTACAGAAATTAGAAGTTTGAAAAGACCCATAGTAAAGTTCACAGCATGATTCTCATTGGTCACCTATGTCAACATCTTCTTGCCCTGATATACAGTACGCAATACGTTTAGCAATACTCAACTGCTGTAAAGCCATTTTGGTGAAACATTTCACTACCTTGTCAAATGACATTTAATACAGACATTTGGTTAATTGCTTGTGTGTGGATACAAACATGTAGATGGACATGTTTAAAGACTCCATGTATGGCATCTAGTAACTGTCAATCTTTAGTCCGGAGGGAGAATCAGAGAATAGAGCAGAGACGGACCGACATAAGGAGACATAAAGGCCCAGAGACGGGGAGCGTGAGAACAATGTGTTTCTCTCTGCTCTATTGCTCTCTCTATTATCCTTCAAGACAGAAATACAAGAATTCCATTAAAAGACTATGTAGTGACCTTAACGCACATGCACATGCGTGAACACACTCAGTGTTGATGTATCAATTAATCACTGTCTGTCATTTGACCATTATAGCCTGTGTATTCTCACTGGACCATGGGAATTATATACAGTTTGTGTGTGTGTGTGTAAAATGCCATTCTGCTCTATAATGACCATTTGTTATTCCCAGCTCTTAAAATGTTGTAAGCTCCAACAGGCTAATAGGTCTTTTTTGTGTGGTTTTGTGTGCGTGCACGTGTGTGTGTCCAAGTCATTAGTATGCAGTACTGTGTACTAGCCTTGCGTTATTAAAGATTAAAACTAGATGACAGAATTTGGCCCGAGCCCTGGGGCTAAAACTAACACAGTAGGAAACACACACACACACACACACACACACACACACACACACACACACACACACACACACACACACACACACACACACACACACACACACACACACACACACACACACACACACACAGTGGCAACCTCAAGACACTTACACACTAAGAGGCATTAAAATGTCCATCGGAGGCTTTTTGATTTTTTTAAGTAGCGATATTGATGCCATGGTCTGCACAGGAACGGAAGAAATTCACTGGCTTTGTGCCATAAGCCCATTTCACTTACCATTTTGCGACGATAAAGTCTTTTTTATTTAGTGCAAATGCTTTAACTCAATTGTTGTATTTTCAAGAGTATACCTATACATACATGTACAGTACATAGCTTTGTGTATGTTGTAAATATTACTGTGTTTATTTAGCACTGTGTTAATGGTATTTGTAATTATAAAAAAACCTCCCCCAAAGCCAGGCCCATGAATAACAGGACTTTACGGTTGAAAACACCTGAGGGTGATTTTATGGCTAGAAGCTATATTTTCTGGTTCACAACTCTAAACAATATTGTAGAACAAAGTCCATTTGAATATTTAAACTAACAAACGCCCCATCTGCCCACAAGTTTAGTATATGGTATCAAACCATGTAGTGAATGGGAGTTTAGCAAGAAGCAGGGAGGCAATATATCAACCTGAGTGTGAAGTTTTAAATGTACTCGAGACATCCATTTCACTCTAGTGCTGCTTTCTGCAGACATAGACTGGAGTGTCAGTCCATCGCTAAGTCTTCTAATTTATGATACAGAACTGGGCATGTCAAGTGCATCTTTCTTTGCTCTCTAATTGCGTATGTGCTTTAAAGGTGGAGTCTGCGATTCTAATTCAGCAAATATCTCCTCACGGTCCGCTCAGCTGTCCGTTCTGTGTGTGCGCTAAACAAAACCTGGACTTCATATACAGTCCTGGCTCTGTAAATGGGAAATAAAGCAGCTCGGACCAAGCCACACTAATTTATTTGTGCTTGTGCACAGGACAGGGGAAAGGTCATGGATGTATTTTCTGAAAATATAATTGATTTTAGTTTAAAAATGTTTTATGGTGATTACCACATTCTTAATTTAGTACTTTTTGTTTTATTAAGAGACACAACAGCAACACAACGGTGTGGATAATATGCCTGTGATTTTGTTTGAAATTTGGATTTGTGTTATTTCACATAAACACGAAAAATGGGCCAAAAGCCGTCAGGCAACAAGCCATTAAACATTCAACCATTCACTGCATGCATGTACATATGAGTGTTTGCCAACATTTTTGTGCTTCTGTGTGTAGGTTTGTGTGTGTGTGTGTGTGTGTGTGTGTGTGTGTGTGTGTGTGTGTGTGTGTGTGTGTGTGTGTGTGTGTGTGTGTGTGTGTGTGTGTGTGTGTGTGTGTGTGTGTGTGTGTGTGTGTGTGTGTGCGCATGAGTCTACTGTTTGGCTCTGTGACACTTTGTTTTGTGTGGTTGTTTGTTCCCTCGAACAAGTCAAAGAGGTAGTTATTACCACAGGCAAGGGACCTTAGTATAGACACTTACACAAATGAATACAAGGTTGTTTATTGCAGTAAACATTAAAAATAGATAAACAGTGGGACCACTAGCTGACCTCTGCTATCTAACAACAAAACAAAATGTATCAATATTAATATAATTGCTAGCTAACAAGTACCTCACTGTAAAGAAGCCATTTTACAGGAGTTGCCCAGCAGGCTAGAGCTCACTTTCGAATCAGTCTAGCATGATTTAGTTAATCACATTGCGCATGACTACATTATTGTTAGAGGGGTAAAGAAGACTGGTACCCAAAAGTAGAATTTGAAGGTAGGAAAAATATATGTAATACTGTCTTTTATTAATTTGCCTGGAAGGCATGCCACTGAACAAAAAAATGGCTCAACAATGTTCAACATTGGCAACAGAAATACAAGTACAGATAACTAGAGGGCTGCACCGCTAAGGTATCTTAATGATATTATAGTACATAGCTATTGGAAGGTGATTTATTGCAGAAATAGTCAGGTTATTCACTTATTCAGATTGGATATTGCCAGCACACAAGACTTGTGTCCTAATAAGCATTATCATACATTTGTAAGCAATTAAATCATAAATCTTAGGTAACTGTAGTGAACAATTGTAAAATGTCTTGAAAATTTACATTGAAAAAAATTGATAGAGAATGTGTACCTGCCCATATGTTGGTCTCAACCTCTGAGGGTGTGTGTGTGTGTGTCTGTGTGTATGTGTGCGTGCGTGTGCGCCATTATATTTCTCTTCTTTCCTTCTAGTCTCCCTCATCCATATATCTCTCCATTGACTGTCCCTTTAGGTGCTGTCAGCCCTGACACCTCCCCTTTAAATGGCAGCAGACCCATGTAATCTGTCTCTGCCTATCTACAAAATAAAGGTGTGTGCACTTGCATGCACACACCTGTATTTGTGTGCATCCCACAATAATGTGAGTCCCATCCAGTATATGCATTCGTTTGTTTGCCCCTTCCTATGTCAGACTTAATAGTAAGTGATGAGGTAGCCAGCAGCCTAAACAAGCTTTAGCTCAGGGGGGCAGCACTCCCTATCTATCTAACTGCCAGAGAGAGAGAGAGAGAGAGAGAGAGAGCGAGAGAGCGAGAGAGAGGCAAGAAGAAGGAGGTTCACAACATTTATCATTTAATAGTGGAAGCAACTCCTTTTTCAACAGTGGATACTATTTACTGTTACCATTGAAAGTATAATGAGGAAAGCCAAGTCCAAGTATATATTGTGTGGCATAGTGTATAGGAAAGTGACAAGTGAAAGATTCCTATTCATGAGTCATAGGGCTGGGACGATATGCTTTTGTCCCCATTAAATTCCTTCATGATACATGGGTGGCGATTCGATTTGTATTGCGATTTTCATTTATTGCAATTCTAGAAGTACTGCAATTCGATAGTATTGAGTATTGCGATTTTTCTTGAGTTGAATAAAACACTTCTAGAGACAATATATCATCAGCTCACAGCGGGTCTGTGAAGTTGGACAGGCCGACCAGCGAGGCAGCAACCCCGGCAGGCACTGGCCGCTGTCACGTCAGACTGTGGAGCTTCTCAAGTCCGACACAGTCATACCAAACCAACCACAGTCGTACTGCATTTCATTGTCTTTGTACTTGTACTCTGCACAATGACGATAAAGTTGAATCTAATCTAAAAAAAATGTTTGCGATTAGCCATCAATTTTCTTAAAACGGCCCATATTGGAGCTCTACATAGTTGATTTCTCGCATAAAAAAGTCTCACAAGTGAATTTTGTAATGAAATGGCAGACGAACAATTTTCTGAGATTTCAACACGTAGCTCTGTTGTTTGTAAATTTGGAGTGCTGTCAGTAGCAAGAAAAACGAAATACAATCGGTGTTGCCTACACTGTGTTATCCTCCTGCTAGAGGCTTAAACAGGGCAGATTTTAAACATGTTTTTAGCCTCTAAACATGTTCGAAATGTCATTACAAGTGCCTACCCATGTGCAGTGGGAAGGGAACACAGTGAATCTGAGTACAGTAGATGTGACAGAAAGGCAGAAAAGTTGTGTTAATCCATACCTCACCGAAAAACAGGAAATAAACAGAGGTATGGATTAACACAATTTTTATGCCTTTCTGTCACATCTACTGCAGTCAGATTCACTGTGTTCCCTCGGAAGGAATCACTGCACATGGATAGGCGCTTGTAATGACATTTCAAACATGTTTAGAGGCTAAAAACATGTTTAAAACCTGCCCTGTTTAAGCCTGTTGGGTGCTAACTCTAGCCGATTGTTTTGGTTTTTCTTGCTACTGACAGCACTCCATATTTACAAACAGAGCTACGTGTTGAAATCGACCGGAATTCTCCTTTTAAAATACACCTTGTTACACTGATGGTGCATTCAGTTGCGCCCCTAAAAAAACATTTGAGAAACTCAAACTGCTGTTGCAAAGTACCCTCCTGCCATCTGTTGAAAAAATAATGTAATCGAAAATGTAATTGTATCGTGACCTTAAAATCGAAAGTCAAGTCAAATCGTGGATTTAAGATAAGATGGAGATGGCCGTAAAGTGTGTCACACTCTAAACACTAGTTTGAGAAAGCTTAGTGTGGCCTACTGTCCACACTAAGCTTTCTCTTGTTGCAATTTAATCCAGCAATCCTCACTTACTCTGTAGCAGCAAGGCAATGGGCATAAAAGACACCTCTCAATGCTTCATACACTGCTAGCAAACCTCCTTTCGGTGAATTTGCGACTTTCTGCAAGTTGGTTTATACAGAAGTTAGCCCGCTACAATAATCACTGCTCTTTACAATGGCAACGCTATATATGAAACTACTCTCATTCTATTGTTGACAAAAAGTTAATACTGTCAATTATTTTTATCCTAAACATACATGAAGTACATAGTTTTTTTTTTCTCACATTTTACAAAATTAGCATGCAAAAGAACACCAGAGAAGCCAGTATTCTGTTCCACAATTATGGATTGGGCCTTTAATGTGCGTCAGTTTATGTCACTCCGAGTCTCTGCATGTTTGTCTTGGAACCTCTGGGGTTGACAAGGAGGTTAATCCACAATTCAACCCCAGTCAGAGTGTCTCTCTTCAGGGGTGCACAGAGAGCAGCGATGGCCCCTGTCCCCTGCTGTCACCTCCAAAGCTCTGGGACGAGAACCCCCCCCCCTCCTCCACAATGCACCACAAAAGGCCTTATCGTTGCTGTGCATTACAGCAGTGCTGAGGGAATGGATGTTTGCACTGCTGGGTGCCAATAAGCAACAGCGAGTGACACACGCACGCACACACACACACACACGGTCAGCACATGAATGTAAGCAGGTTGGTGCACACTGCTGATATATGGCAAGATCAAAGGAATGACTGCACAGTTTTTAGATTGTACAAACACATATGCAGGCACACATCCACATTGGTTAGCATGCATACATATTGACAGACAAAGCCATGCTAGCAGCACTGAGTTCTATCTGTTGATTTTCTCCCATTCTGACCCTCAGTCTGGTTTAGCTGAGAGTGTGTGTCCGTGTGCATTCAAGCATATGTGTATGAGGGATGATATTTACTCTGAATCAATGTCTCTGTGTTCATCTTTTGTGTGTTTTAAGAGGTCATTGAGTCTGAATATTTATTCTGGGATTCAGTGTCATGGTTAAATAATTTAGTTTTACTTTGCCTCAACAGATATGATGTGGTGCATTGAATCAATTACACAATTTTTCCCTCTCACTCTCTTTTGGGTGGATTAAGTGTTTTGTTTAGCTTATCATACATTTTAGAGACTTTAAAGAGCTAACATCTCTTTCTGCAACGTGATGATCATGACTTCACGTAAACATATACGGCCACTTTCTACAAGTGGCGTGTTATCTGCACGCATTTTGAGCGCCTTATACAGCGGACAGGTTGGGTTTAGGAAAAGAAGAACCGGTTGAGTTTAGGAAACATGACACGCGGGACACAAAGACATCCCCGGTCTCCTGAGAGAAAGTCCTGTGTTTGACCCATCTGCCACCCCGACCAACCTCCGTAGGCGGATTTTCGCCCTTTCATACTACTCGTTACGGCGTAAATTCACACGCAATCGCAAGGTAATGTCAGTCAATGGAGGCCAAACGGTGTTGATAAACATGCTACTAAGCGAGTATACGTCTTGATAACATGCCAATAATGGCTTACGAATTTGCGTGTCATACATACGCCACTTCATGAGATTAATCTGCTTTCGGTCTTTCACTTCCTCTCTCTCTCTCTCTCTCTCTCTCTCTCTCTCTCTCTCTCTCTCTCTCTCTCTCTCTCTGTCTCTCTCTCTGTGAAGAATGGAGCCAGTCAATGAGTGGGTTGTAGGGGTGACCTGGCCAGGGGCCTATGTGTGTTTATTTGTATCTGTATCTTGTGGATTTACGTGTGTATGACTAATTTAATGGATAGCATGTCACCACGGTGAAGGACCTCCCTACACACATACACACACACATACAGATACACCAGCACACTGAAATACACACACAGTTTAGAGTGGGTAGGGAATGACTGATTTACAAGACACTCCAGTGACTATTGACCACATGTACTGTAAACTGAAATATGACTGTGTGTGTGTGTGTGTGTGTGTGTGTGTGTGTGTGTGTGTCAGGCTAGTGTTGTTAATCAATCATTCACTACAGACCCTGAACTTTGGACACGAGTAGAGGAAATAAATCTACTGACATGAAGTGGGAGAGAGGGTAGGAGGAGAAAAGGACATTGCTCTTTTCATGCCACTTTGAATATTTAACTAATACTAAGCAACATGTAACCAATATTTTGTAGGTTTAATGTATTAAAGGAGTAGATACATTTGAAGTATTGATGTGCTTTTCTCTATTTTATGATCCTTTATAGTTATTACCTGAAAAAGTCCATTTGAATAAACAGAAGGTTTAGTGTCAGTGATACAACATGAGTGCAGCAGCTATGACACGTGACTCCTTCCTTTACAAGGTTCCAAATTAAATTAATCGACAAAATATATTTTAGTGACGAAGATAATCACAGTTTATCTTCTTAAAGTGCTTCAGTAAATTTTGATTACCTTCACTTTTATTTATTTAAATTTAAATTTCCAAGTTTAATCTTAGATCCATGTTCTCAGTCTAAACTTGTTTTGTTAGTTGTGGTGATGGCCATGTAAAAATGTTTGATTTTATGGATGCACTTTATCCTCTTACTCTGCACATATGGGTTGATTAAACACAGTCTCCATGGCTGTTAAATGGATCAGATGTGACAGGTTGGAATGTCATTTAGAAGAAGTTACAGTTTCACTTATCTAGTACATTTGAGAAAATGAGTTTAAAAGTATCCTCATTATCCTTTGACTTTATCTTTGCCTAACTGTAACTCAATATATTAAAATACATCACGGTATCATCTACATATTGACATATTAACAATGTTCACAGGTTTTAAAGAAAACAGATTAAGTGGTGAATAATAAAGTTAGTCACTATATGCAACTTTCAGTTTGTGTTGATTCTAGCGGCCACTTTGGACAAAAGCGGTTGTGTTTTTACCACACCTGCTGTCGTGAAGGTCTTTTTTTTTACTGTGCTATATTAGCCTCTGTATTACCGAGTTAGCGTTAGCGGGAGGTCATATAGTTGCAATGAATGTTTTGTTCAGACAGAATTTTAGTATAAGACAGGGGTCTTCAATGTTTTTAAGCCAAGGACCCCTTAACTGAAAGAGAGACGTAGCAGGGACCCACTACTACATATATTGTATAAAATTAAGTTTCATATAAAACTGGGCCTACAATAATGTGTAGGGCAGCCTAAAGCCTTTATACATAACGTTTTAGTGCATAATACTAAGCTCTTAAAATAATAATTTGGTTGGTTGGCATGATGTTATAAGTTATCTTTTACTGTTAAACATACATGTGGCACATGTGAGTCCTTAGGATGAACTGTATCTGTGGATAGCTATCTTTGTGAATACCTTACCTATTGTATAGACCAGTTAGCCTTTATTATCATTACACAGGCTTTTTCGGTGTTATACCGAAATCCGTGACCTGTCAGAATGTGTGCTCTGTAGTTTGCCTGCAGTCGCAAGTCATTTTGTGACTTTGCGGGGAAAATCGGATCCGGGCAAGGACACAAATAAAACTACATAAAAATAGCGTTCTTTTCACTGTTAGTGTCATTTGCCGTTTATGATCATCAGATGAAAAATTACCGTTTTTGAAACATTTAAAAGTTACATATAGTTACTTTAAAGCTATAGTGCGTTTCTGCCGACCCCATGAGGAATTGTATGTAATGACAACAAAACTGTCGTCGCGGCCACATGATACAAGCCTTCTGTTACTGCGCCTGCCCCCCCACGCAGTTACTAGTAGCTAAGGAGGGCACGGAGGATTAAAAAAACATGATTGACTCTTCAGAAGAGGTAATTATCTTCACTAAAATTTCTTCACGCAAAAGTCACCAGACGCCATGATTTTCTGAACATAGCCATCCTGAGAAATACAGAGAGTTGTGTGGAGCTGATACTCTTAATTAGCTTTGTAGCCACTTATTTGGCGATGGCTTGAATATGACGGACGTTCATTAATATCAAAAAGTTACGCACTAAAGCTTTAAAGTGCTCATAATTATGCTTTTTGACTTTTTCCCTTCCTTTATTGTGTTAGATATCTTTTTTTGTGCATGTTATAGGTTTACAAAGTTAAAAAGCCCAAAATCCACCCCAAAGGGACTTACCATCTCCAACAGAAAACACAGTTCACAAACTGCTCTAAATAGCTGTATTGTAGTTCAGCCTTTACTTCTGTGACAAACGTGCGTCACTTTGTAACACACGTTATAATGCTCGCCTAGCTGCTAGCGTGGTACGCCCTCATACTCTGCTTCTGACTGGGTAGTAGTCCTTACCTAGTTACTGCGCATGTGCGACTCCCAACAAAGATGGAACAGAAGTGTGATGCCTCACTCTGTAGCTAAAACAGAGAGCTCAACACACAGGGTGAAAAGAGGAGCTGCAGCAATGTGCAGTACGACAAAAATAGGGTGTTTTTTGAAAATGAAACCATGTAAACCTATTCTGGTACAACCTCTAAATGTAATTATGAACCTGAAAATGAGCATAATATGAGCACTTTAAGCATGCCATCACAGGTGTAATATGTCAGTTTGTTTCAGTAAAGCAGGTAACCAGCAAGAAACATTTCAGTTTAACTACAACAGTTTAGTTAATTAATTTTGTGTAATTAATAATGCTAGACAGTTTGACCTAAAACAAGATGAAAATGATCTCAATACAATAATGTGATGGACTCTATATGCAATAAAAAATGATTTATCTTATTGAATAATATGACATAGGGTACAAGTAAGTGTATTAAAACAAGATTTCTCCTAATTCCTTCTAAATTTATTTGCAGATCTAATTTCTGCTGGCATTAAAAAAGTGAAATTGTGTAATGACTCATTATTGTGAGTCATAGTTATTAATATAATTACCTTCAAACAAACAAAAGGCACAAGAATAGAGCCAAGTAGCATCATTTAAAAAAATTATAAAGTCCAAAGACAGATTTAAGACACAAGGATATTATACACACTGATTCATGTTTGCTCTGAGTGAGAATACAAGCAGAGAAAGTATAAAGAGAGGCAGTGGGCTTTATTGGTGTACATGTAGAAAGCTGCCTCATGGGAAAAAGAGACGAGTGGAAAGAAAGTAAATGGCCAGTAAAGTGACACAGTTACTGTTCTCCCAAAGGAAATAGTCAGGAGGGAGGAAAAGAAAAGATGGATGGAGTAACATGAGGAGATTCAGAGCATTTTGGTTTGCGAGGTCAGGTCTTGGGTCAGTATCAACTCAATAATTTACACACACACAAACTAAAATACAAGTTCACACAGCCACAAATGTACACACTTCCTCTAGCTCAGATACAAACATGCCCAGTGGTCTCTCTGTACTGCTACTTTGGTGGTTAGGGACTGGTAGCTACACATACTGACACTAGCTGAGGGAAAATGAACAGCCCTAATACTGAGCTCCTGTCGTTATTCATTCTGATGAGACAAAAATGTGAATTGGAACCCAATTCTGTTTTCCATTTAACGCGTACTTTGGCTTCGAGGCGGGTGACATCAACTGAGATCAAGTCGCTCAACAGTAAATATCTCTGTAACACATACATGTGTTATAAGGTACTTTATACAGTATATCAGATTACACTAGCAGTATTGGAGAGCAGCCTGATATACCTAAGATTCAGATTCAGATAACTTTATTAGTCCCAAGGGGGCAATTCAGTTTTACAGCCAACCCATCCATTAAGGGTTAAGTTAAAAAGTGCATTAGCACACAATGTATATAAAATCAAATAATAAAATGAAATGAAATAAACACTAAGTAAATGCGTACTGCAGCAGTCATACATCCCCCTGTATAGAGATGCTTCTCTCTCTCCCATAACATCCATTCATTTACACATGACCCAATCATTACACACACCCACACACCTCTCTCATTTAAATGTCTGTCACTCTGTTTATATAGCCCTGTATTTGACTTGTGTTATTAATTGTTGCAATCTGACTCGCTGTTGATAACTATTCTTTGTTACTTACTTGCCTCAATTGTCTAATAGTAAGAACTTTGTGGGGGTGTGAGGACATTTTGGCAGATCTTTACAGTGAATAAAGCTGATTCTAGATTTAAAGAATAGATCTATTTGTGTTTAGGTTAAGGTGCTGGGTAAAGCATTTAGTAGTTACCATTAAGGTTGTAATAAGCCCAGAGGGAATACTAGCACCATAACTCCCTTTCCTCAAATCAACATGTGTAACATCTGTACATCTGTCTTTTTTTATCCAATGACCATCCTAAGAATTAATCAGGAACAGCTACATTATGCATGTTTTAAAAGGTTTCATTTGATTTGTTACACACTATTGATCTACAAAGGTAAAAAAAAAAAGTGGTGGATTATGGATTAAGATAGTGTTGTTATATATTTTATTATAGCTAATATGCTTCTGAAAATGTAAATCAATATCCACATGTTCATCAAAGCTCGTCAGTAGGACGATGTATAATTGCTGTCAGTAAAGTGAAGTAAACTAATCTACATGAATATAATTATACATCAGGCAGAAAACTCACACAGCTTCCATGAATATGTACCCCGAGCATAAGAGAGTGCATGCTCGGTAGGCCTGTATAAGATGACTCGTTTAAATGATTAAACTTTGCAGTTCACATCAGATACGATTAGATGCAAGACACTATTTTTCAACGTGACACAAAACCTCAACTGTGCACCACTTGTCTTATTTTGTCCATCCTTCTTTTCTTTTCTTTTTTATACAGTTTATCTCTTGCAACCCATTCTCTCCTTTCATGGCAGTAATAACAATGAAAAATCTCTTTTCCCTCTTGGCAATAAAGAGACCATCAGATACGAGGGAATGAGAGAAAAACAGAAAGAGAAACAGGGAGGGGGGGTGGTCTGACAATCGCATTAGGCAGACTGCATGGTTGCTTTTTTGGAGAAAATGAAGAGAAGTGTGTGTGTGTGTGTGTGTGTGTGTGAGTGAGAGAGAGTGAGATCTTGCATGATCTTGTGTTTGTGTGTGTGAGCAGATAAAGCACTCTGCTGATATTAGCTAGTTCTTCATTCACTTGATAATGTGATTTCACTCTATACACCACACACACACACACACACACACACACACACACACACACGCACGCATACACAAGTGCGCACACAGTCCCACAAGAATAGACCTTGAATGTCAGACACCCTCTGTTCCATCTCTCTTTCCGTTTTTGTAAAATAATTTTGGCTTTACCTCATAAATCTCAAAACACATAAATCCAGATATAAATTGTTGCACAGGAAATAGAGTACACAGGCTGTGTATGTGTGAAGAATTGCCGCCTCTGACAATAGTAGTTATACTACTAACATTACATTAACTACTATACTACTGCTAACAATAGTTTACTGTAAAAGTGGTTGTTTGGTCCAACTAAATAGAGAACACCTTTGGACTGTGGTGAACCATTATGCTAAATTAGCCAGCACACACACAGTCCCACAAGAATAGACCTTGAATATCAGACACCCTCTGTTCCATCTCCCTTTCCGTTTCTGTAAAATCATTTTGGTTTTACCTCATAAATCTCAAAACACATACACTGTGTGCCACTATGTTACTGACACCCTGTGCTTTGTTACATGCACATCATGGCTAATGTGCTTTCTGCATATCTTCACATAGGAAACATTATAAGGGGAAGGGAAGCCAAGAAGGGCAGTGAAATAATAGAAAGGAAAGCAAATTGTTAAAGGACAATTCTGGCGCAAAATGAACCTAGGGGTTAATAACAAGGGGGCAGGCTTCTTTCCTCAGAGCGAAGCCGCGATGGCGCCATTTTATGCTAACCCTATCCATCACCCCCCGTTAGCATTCCATTGACTGCCATTCACTTTGACAGCCAATAATACATCTGAAGCGTTTAAAGACTTCATTCGTCCATCGTTTATTTCTAAAGAAACACGACAATGTATAAAAGGCTCCATTACCTTGTACCTCACGTTATGGCTCCGTAGCAGACGATTTTATAAAAATAGGCTAACGATTGTGTCATAACCACGCGACTTACTGTCGCATAGTAGAGGAATTACCGTATAGTACAGGAGAAGCTCGCAGGCAGTTTCGACGTACATTAGCTGTTTAGTTTAATTACTAATGTTAACTAGCATTTTAGTTAGCAATAATTAGCCTGTACCTATGTTATCTCCTTACATATACCTACGCTCTCCGTCTCTGCAAGATTGGGAATGATTGAGATTTCTCTTGGCACAGCTACCAGAAGACTTACAACTTGCAGACACGTTGCTCACGTCACATCTACGGCGGGAAGCTCAGTTTGCAGCTGCGCAGTAACGCTCAGTAACGCTCAAGTCACTGGGTCCATTTTATATACTGTCTTTCGTTAATAACACATGGGTACCGAGTCGACCGTTCTCTGGGATATGTTTTCATGCTAATTAGCTTATAATGCTAGTCGTCGGGGCATGCGAAAGTAAAAAGAAATCGCTATTTCTACACCACTAACAAGGCTCAAAATAGCACCACACTTCCACGGTAGCATAATGAGGGTCCCTACATGTAAACCGAAGCATTGAGAACTTTGTAAGTGTACAGACAGTTTATTAAAACGATAGTTTTATAAAGACAGTGCCGTTCGGTATACAGGCAGGGGAAAACAGTCATGACCAGTCGAACGATGAACGCTGTGTAACCAGTTACCAGTAACATAGCTCAGGCACGCCGTTCGTTGTAGCGTTATAAGTTAATTAGTAGTTAGGCTGAAACTGGTCACATTCGATTAGCATGAAAACATATCCCAGAGAACAGTTGACTCGGTACCCATGTGTTATTAACCCCTAGGTTCATTTTGCGCCGGAATTGTCCTTTAAGCATAAAGAGCGAGAGGAAGATATATTGGAGAGAAGAGAATGACCAAAAATAGGAAGCCAGCTGAGACAGAGAAATACAGAGAAGATATAGATTAGCAACAGAGGAAAGAGATTAAAGAGATGGTTGGGTGCTTTTAAGGAAGTAGCTACCATTTGTCCTTTGAGTGGTATTGGATTAGATGAGAGAGATCGAAGAAATAGAAAAGGAGTACATTTGCTTGGAAGCGGGAACCAAGATGCGAGGTAGGGCCAACTAAAAGAGATGGGAAACTGAAAACAAGGCATAGCAAATTGACAGGAGAGATAGAAGCATGTTATAAGGGTGAAGCACAGTTTAGATGAGCTGGAAGGTGGACAGAATGATTAGAGAAAGGTGCAGTTAACTAATGCAGACAAATGGGAGGAGGGATGGGAAAATGTGACCAAGAGATGAGAAATACAAAGATGAAAAGAAGATAGAAAGGAGGTGAGAGGATGAAAGAAATAGAGGATGGAGAGATAAGAAAAGAATATATAAAGTAGGCCCATAATGGAGGATAAAAGCAAGGTAGGAGGCAGAAGAAGGAGATGAAAGAAGGGTTGAGAGAGGGCAGGTTCTTAAGGAAAAACAGTTGGTTGTGGTTGTTTTTCTGATAGAAAGCTCAATGAATGAAAACGTGGAGATGGAAAGAAAGATGAGTGCAAGGATGGGGCTGAATAGAATTAAAATAAGTCACTGCAACAGTATCATAACTGGAGACACATGTTATGCTAAAATGTTTTTAAATGGTGAAAAGTAGAGGTCACAGACAGATATAATATTTCTTGCCACAATCACATTGGTGAGTAAGAGATTACTTTCAATTAGGGATGCCCCAATTGATTATTATTGGCCAATAATGGCTCATTGACAATCGTATCGGTGGCAAAAAAACATGATCTGGGCATCTCCACTTTAACAACTCGCAGGAACAACTAGGGGGGAGAACATTTAATTTTTCTGCTGTCAAGTTTTTTTTGTCAGTTTTTCTTTATATTATGAAAGATAAGGCAGGCAGCACAATGAGTGGGGAAGAAGAAAACATAACAATAAGGTACACACAGTTCTGAATATATACCCACATTTAAAAGTATCACAAATCGCACTCTGTCTGGGATGGAGGGGAGAGAATAGATAAAAGATAGACAGGTGCCAGGTGGAGAAGGTCTGTGTAGGGTAAAGAAGAGGGATGAAAGAAGGTAGATGAAATGTAGGTAGAAAAGAAAGGTGATATAGGAAAGGGAAATGAAGAAGATCAAAGACAGAAAGTAGAAATTAGAGGACATAGGTGAAAAGTAAATGATAGAGTGATGAGGAAGTTAAAAAGGTGGAGAGAGGAAGAAGAGAGATTTAGGTGGGTAAATGTCACAGAGAGAAGAGCTGAGAGGAAGACAAAGAAAGTTGGGAGGGAGTGTGTAAGGGTGGTTAAAGTAAAGAGGGAAGAAAAAGAAGTTAGGCGACTTACTGCTAGAAGAAAGGCTTGTGTGAGTGGATTGAGGGAAGAGGAAGAGAAGGAGAGATGAAAGAGAAAGGGAGGAAATGGAAGGAAGGAAGGGGGTTGCGAAATAAAAGGCATAATGGTAGCTGCAGGACAAGAAAAAAGTGTGTTGCAGTGGAAGAAAGAAGGTTTGGCTCTTGTCCATACCTGGGGAAAAAAGCTGGCCTTCCTTTCCTTTTTTTCTCTTCATCCTCATTAAAAAAAAGCAGAAGGCAGACCTGCACAGCTGTGTGTAAGCATTGAAAGACACACTCAAACATGTGGAGTACAGATATATAAAATGTTTTTTTTTTTTTTTTTTTTTACACAAACCCATTTTGATATTACTGGTTAGCTGACCAAGGCTCACTTTTCTGTTGGTACACTTTCATCTTGTGGCTTGGTTTATTTAAATCTCCATTGTGTAATGTTTTGAGTTGATTCTTAGCAAAAAAAAAAACAACAACTCTTTGTTCTTTCACAAATATGTGCTCATTCATGTGTAATTACTTCCGCCAACTAATCAAAGTATTATCATAAGCATAGAATCTGCCATTCAGAACACATACGATGCTCGAATGAGTCGGACCTTCTCCCTCGCACCTCACCTCCGTCTTATCAGCTGATCTCTGACTCTGCTCACGGAGAAAAATATGTAGCCTACGCTGTAAACATTGCCTTACACTATTAATGATGGCACTGATACTCGTACTGGAAGCCATGTTAATCTTGCCATACGGCGCTTGGAATGGGAGAGGCTAGAAACTAATATTCAGTTGGTTTTCATGTACAATTTCACCGCTAGATGGGAGAAATTATTACACAATGTAGCTTTAAAAACCCTTATCAAGTTGTGGGCTTTAGCGCAGCCCTTTCTATTTTCAAATACTGAAGAGACTCTGTACCAGGCAGTGGTACTGGTATGAGCAAACATCAGAGATAGGAGTGTAATCAAACTGGCAAAGTATCATGGTGTATGTCTCACCTGGCACACAGCCGTTGTAGTTTATAAGGAGTTTCTTTAAAATTAAAACGTTTGGATTACATCCAAAAGCCAACAACAGAACCCATATCAGTTTTCAGTAGGCTAATACAAACCTATAAGGGGCATGGAATTGTATGAGTTACTAGACCAGGGATAGAGTTTAAAATAAATGATCACAGGGTAGTCAAGATTATCACAAATATCTTCTAGGCACAAAATGCACTTCATTTTGTGTTTACCTGATGAATGTGTCTGTTTTTAACACATCAGTATGCTAATCTCTTTGTTGCTGTAGGTTGACACACTGTGAGGCCTTGTGTGTTGTCAGCAATAGAGGGGTTATTCTTTTTCCTGAATATATAATGTGTCTGGTAATTTGCTCATAATGTCAACACCTTTTTCTCTGGTTTTCCACAGGCTAACAGGCTTCCAGGTTCCTCCCCCTGTCACCAGTACAGGAAATGTCTTCTCTTTGAGGTTGACCAGTGACTTTGCGGTCTCTGCACATGGCTTCAAACTCAACTATGAAGGTCAGACAGTGTCTGCATGTGTTTGTGTGTGTGTGTGGTGGTATATGTCAGAATGTATGGGCTGTGCTTCAATGGTAACAGCCATAGTTCGGAAACAGAACAATGTAAATAACAACCACTAGCTACTTACTAAATGTCAGATACAAGTCCACAGTTCACATATGACTGTGGGTGTGAGCCAGAAATAAGAGCATTCAGACAGCAACGGCTCCATTGGTAGCCCCTTTGTTTTTGAATGCAGAAGTAATTGAACAGGTGTACGGTGTGTTGTTTCCCTGAAGCAACAATTGTTGCAGCAAAGCATCAACTGTTGATTTTTGCTAGACACATGGCGAAAGCAACATACCTCATATAACATTTAACACACAAGGGTAGGCCTATATGTTTTTTTTCTTTTGGTAGCGGTTTGTAAGATTTCAGTTCTGAGGGCTATTTCACAAAACCAAGATAAGGGATTATCCTGGCTCAGTTTAGCCTTGACCATGGAGATTTATTCTTTACAGCTAGCCTGCTCCTGACCAGGCTAACAGCCAGGATGTATTAATCCTGGAGCCTTTTCTGTTCACTCAGCTGGGGGGGAATGAAATGCAGCAAAGGGACGCAGGTCGGAGTCGAACCCGGGCCCGCTGCGTCGAGGAGTAAACCTCTATATATGGGCGCCCACTTTACCAACTGAGCTATCCGGGCGCCCGGCTGGATGTGTTTTAAATGAAGTCAGTTACTACGGGCAATATATAAAGTGCTGTACATGTGTAGTGGACCAATGCACCTTAAATTATTCTAGTTGATACATTTTTTTGTATTCTTTAACAATAAAGGATTCAATAAATTGGCATTCTTAGCACACAATTTGTGTTGTCCAGTAAACTGGGACTATAATTTGGGAGGATTGTACAATTATAAAAACCTATCCTAATTGTACAATCCTCCTTAATTATAGTCTTAGTTCACTGAACCAATAACTATATAGTGTAGACTACTGTACATTCATGTAACAGCAGGGAGCAGACACCCCAATGTTTTTTGACCTTATATTTTGCTGGGGGGAAATAACTGATGAATATACTCTGTTACATTCATGTTTACAGTGTGCATTATATTTATCACTTAATTATCTTTATAGTTTCTAGATTTTAGAGACCAATTTCTTCAGTGTCTTTTATTTTCTATGTCCATATATACATGAGGGAGCAAGGCATATAATATGTAAAGAAGGAAACTCAACCCCTATATTTTTAATATATTTTTTTAAACATGAGAAAAAGCGTGGCAGATAATAGCGGACCGACTGAATGATGGTCTAAAAATATACATTTACGAACTACTGCTCTTAACTGAAACCATTCAATGAGTCACTTGTCATTTGCTAAAACGAACAGTTGTACACTTTGCATTAAAAGTGAGCAGTGGAAGTTAATATGACTTAGGAGATTTATATTTTAGCCCATGAGTGAGAGAGAGAGAGAGAGAGAGAAACAGAGTAAAAGAGATATTTACGCATCATATTCTAGTGTTACAGAAAATTGATCTTCATGGTAAATTTCCTGAGGAACATTATCTTCTGCTTACTTTTAAGGCAGAGTACAACGGTTGATTTGTGCAAATGATTAGTAGCTTAATCCTTGAATGGTATGATTATGATTCAGAGCAGTGGTCAGTAAATATATATTTTTAGGCTACACATGCATTCAGTCAGTCCACGATCGTCTGCCACGTGTTTCTTTTATACAAATAATGTGTTTCACGTTATCATACTTCCACAAGAAGCTGCTGCTCACTCTGTATGAAGTATGGACAATGCCTATTCTCCATTTTAGCATCCATTTTAGCCTCCTCAGCCAGGCTTGGCCTTTGTGAAACGCACAAAGCCAGGCTACACAGATTAGACTAGGTCAAGCCTCGCTTTATCGGTTATCCTGCATTTATAAATTCTGCTTGTGTGAAACAGCCCCCTGGACACCAAGTTTGTAATACTGAAAACATATACATATTGTAACAGTTTCATCAGAGGGCCACAGGCTCAGTTAACATTGTGTTACCTCCTTCTGCAATATATAGTGACTTATATCAGACATTTATTTAAATGAAAATCTTCTAGATTACAGCTTTAAATCCCCTTATTTAGCGTTTGTGAGCAGTATATACAGTACATATTTAATACATGGGTTTTAACAGTGTTAGTGAATGTACAGTATATAAAAATATTCAGTCAACAGTATTGTCATTCATTATGTGTTCATATATGCTTACATATACTTTATAGTTATAGTACCGTATAGTCTCTTTGTTGCGTACATCATTTCTATTCAATTCCTTTGAAAGGCCACTCAGATTCAAAAGGTTTTCAAGGGGAACTGCCATGTTCTAAATTCAATCCACATTTTTTGACACCTTTCCACTCAGCACAGGAAAGGACTCCCTAATGGGCGACAAGTTCATTCCTTTTCAACATGGCAGGCTGTCAAATCCAGAAAGAGAGAGTGGAAGTCATGGGCAGAGCATGACACACAATGAGCGCAAACTAAAGGCTCTCTATATTATAGGCTTGCAGGGACAAAAACAGAGACGCCGTGTGGTCATTTTAATGTCACAGAACACCAATCTAACAGATCCATTCGACCCTCCAAAGCCAGGTCACTGGGCACTATGCTCATATTATTTAACGTCAGCTAAAACATAGACATCTCTGACTTTTAGTAAACATTTCAAACACTTGATTATTGAGGTCGTTTTTGCTTGTCATAAAAATACTCAATAATTGATGTAGTAACCTTGTTATAATTGTTTCACTAAGGAGTTTGAACAAAAAAAAGAAACAAAAATGTCTTCCAGAGGGAATTTAGCATATTTAAAATGTCCCCTTTGCTGTCTCCCTTTAGGGCCTGAGTAAACACCAAGGTACCATTTTCACAGATAAAAGAAGCGATATGAATAGTTGAAGTGATGGTTAAAACAGCATATCCTGTGTGCATTAAATATTTCAGATTATATTTAGATTAGAAAAACTTTGATGTCCTCAATGAGGCAGTTAGTTCCGGAGCATAAAACTGTCTCCCGGAGGCACACACATGACACTGAGCAAACCAACAAAACAAGTAAGTACACAGTTTATGTAGCTCCTTGCTATTCACTGTGCAGATATTTGTGAGAACAGCTGACAAGGTGACAATACTGTATGATCCGCATGGTTCAAGTACACATCCGACCTCATATGTCATTTAAGGATTTTAACATTATAATCAAACTTATCATAATACTCTGTTCCAATGTGTATATTAAAGTTGCAGAGGTACACAGATGGTGTATGAGATATAGTTATAGTCATTTAGTATTTATTTAGTAGTCCTGTGTACTGCTGGGATATTAATACTGAATCTAGGTTACAGAATGCATTGTAACCAAGATAGAACTGGTGATGTGTTTTTCAAGAAACAAAATCTATGATAGTGTAGAAAGAAAATTTTAATCAAAGGCACACATGCTTAATGCAGTATTCTAAATTAGAGTCAGACATTTAGGACTTTACCATAATTACACAGAGGGGCTGTTCCCTCTTAAGAAAGTATTCAGGCTTTTGAAGAAGGCCAACGTGAAAAAGGCCTTTCGAAAAGAACGGTAGCTGGTGTAATATTTTATGTAAATTGAATGCATGTAACACTAGAGCTTCCTCTATAATACCATTCAAATTCCATTTGTTATTTTTTTTATATTTGAATTTTTGAATATTCACACAATATGTCACTACTATTTTAGTGATTTAAAAGCAACCTGTTTCTTGCAGGTTGTCATGTTACTGAGAATTCAGCTGTTAGAAGGTAATGTATGAAGTCAAAGCTAACTCTGACAGTTGTAGGGCAGCTAACGTTAACTTTAGCTGTCTCCATGAAGCTCCCAGCTAAGCTCCTATAACTCGCAATGCAGTTAGGAAACCAGAACGAGCTAACTATTGATAACATAAGCATTTAGGCTCGGTGGATGTCAATTTTAAAGTCATGTTAAAACTATTTCCCATCCTTCCGATTTCCAGCCACAGCCTGTCAATCCCCCCTGTACTAACGTTACTCGGTACGTAACGTTAGCTCACAATACCTTTTTTCTCACTCCCGTAACTTATTGTTCATCAGATGTGACATGAGAAGAGGGAGATTAGCTAACGTTAGCCAACCTATTTATAAAAATAAATCTCATTAGCACACACATACACACACACACACACACACACACACACACACACACACACACACACACACACACACACACACACACACACACACACACACACACACACACACACACACACACACACACACACACAGTGTTGGTCACAGAAGAATGATACACTGCTTACTGAAACTGTATCTCTTTGTGTCCCTTTGCATCCTTCTATAGACCTTTGTGCTTGTTTGTTTGGATGGTTGGTGGGTGTTCAATATGTGTATCTGGTGTGCCGCATAATTACATTATCACTAATTGCAAAGTGCCTTGGTTTAAGTCTGCACACATGCTGTGTCTGAGATTACAATGTATGTGTGCATGTCTGTGTGTGTGTGTGTTGTGCTACTTGTATGTCCAAGCAGTTGTCCCAGATTTATTCACTGGCACAAGTTTTCACTTACTTGGCCCATCGTCATTCTGTGTGATTGTGCATCTCCATGGGCGTGTGTCTGTGTGTGTGTAGTTGTCTGTGTGTGCGACACAGAGAGAGTTTTGCTCCAGGGGACTTATCTGAAGAGCCCCTGCTGCTGTTACATTCAGCTGTTTGACTTACTCTGTGTGAGTGAGTGAGAAAGAGAGTCAGATCATACTTGGCATTTGCAAAAATGCAACATTATGCTGATGATCCGTCTGTCTTTCTATATTCAGCATCTCATACTGTCCACAACACACAGCTTGGCTGTGAATGTTTACCGCAAGGAGACACTTTTTGGCAAGTCATCTTTACTCTATGTAATCCTTCTGTCTAATCTTTCATTCGAGCCATTTTAGATTTCCGCAGAATTGTCAACAATACACTTTAAGAAAGGAACTGTGTTAACAATACCTGCTCACCATCATTATAGGTGGAAGTGGTATTTGTTGTTTACAAGTACAACTCTTTTTTTCTGTAAAATTCCTAAATTTTGAAGCACTAGATATAAGAACTTCAGAAATCACTTGTTAAAGATGCCGTATTATGCTCATTTTCAGGTTCATAATTGTATTTTAAGGTTGTACCAGAATAGGTTTACATGGCTTAATTCTCAAAAAGCACCATATTTTTGTTGTACAGCACAGCACAGCTCTCTCTCACTGCTGCAGCTCCACTTTTCACCTTGTGTTCAGGTCTCTGTTTTAGCTACAGAGTGAATCATCTTTCCTTCTGTACTCTTTGATTCCACTCGCACATGCGCAGTAGCTCAGATCGTAGATCATGTCAGTTAGCTCCATAGACAGTAAAAGAAAGGTTGTTTCTCCAACTTTGGTCAGTTAGCTACAAGGCAGGATTAGCTGGGAGACTTCTTCTAAAGGAGGGCGCACATGTGAGTACTTCCTTTGTAGATTATGGTGAACTTGTGTGTGTTGTAGCAGTGCTTTGCCATTGAGAACGAGCTAGCATGCTAACGCTGTCGCTAGCATGCTAACGGTTGTGTTTAGCCCGTCGTTTCGGCTAGTTACGTAACAAGCCGTGCAGATTTTGAACAGCTCACCCAGAGACTGAAGGCAGGACACATTCAGAAACCCGTATCTCACTCAAAACAGCATGGATAGATTTTTTTCCAAGTTTGTATGCGTGTGGAAGCACAAAATAACACCCTAAATCCCAGAAAAAGTGTTTTTTTCATAATATGGGCACTTTAAATCATAGGTCTCTTTCTTTATCTCTCTCTCTCTGTCTCACTCGCACACAAACACAATATCAACACATTACCGATGCAAATTGAATAGCTGTCTTTTTGCTTTGATGAAAGATTGTATTATTACTGGATGAATGAATTTAAGTGACCTCTTTGACCAGTAATTACATAAAATACATGGAAAAGGTTGGTTGATTGATAGCTCCAAAGGAGGGGATTTTGCAATTGGCAGGGCAAAGGTACAGTAGTGTGGCTCTTTTCAGCCTGCTTGGTAGGATACACTTTGATGTAATCCTTGAACATTTCTTCCCCTTCCTCTGAAGACTGTCAGGTCATAACTAATTCATACACCAGCACATACCATATAGTGTGTATACGTGTGTGTGCGTGCGCGTGCCCGCCCACCCGCCCGTGCATGTGAAACAGAGAAAAAAAAGGTGATGTATTATTTAGCGTGATGTCGGAGGCAGTTTGATATTGTGCTGATGAGACGGAATCACAGATTAGCACACACACGCGCACACGCATGCGCACACACACACACACACACACACACACACACACACACACACACACACACACACACACACACACACACACACACACACACACACAGTTTCACACTTTTTAGCATGATTAAGTTCATTGTTGAAGAATTATTCTTTCAGTTTCCTCTTACTCCCCCTCCTACGTCATGTTTTGTACCACCTTCTCCTCGTTCATCTTAACTCATCTTCTCTCTTACTTTATATCTTTATATTAGATTTTATCTTTATTGACTTCAATTTGTGCATTCTGATACATTTTTAGGCACAAATTTATTGTAAAACTGGCTTATATTTATGGCAAGAAAATCACAAAATTCTTGTGACAGGTAACAATTCAAATACAAAATATAATGGAATATCATTATATTCAGTATTCCAGTAAGGGGGCTTTCATATCCAGGACATGGGCATTGTTAAATTAGTATGAGCAGGGCTTATGTTAACTGTTTTTCCCCAAGGAGCGCGTTTTACTCCCAAGTTGAAAAATGTAGGATTGACTTACATAGGCTACTGCTTTTACTGCTAATTTGTACAATAATACAATCATGTTATGGATACAAAACGTTATGAAGTGTAATGTTTTCTACATTATATTGATCAAAAAATGATCAGTAATGTTGAGCCTACAGTGTAACGGACCACCACAGTTCATGCATGTAAAACGCGGATAAATTACAAAGTTTAACCTTCATAGTGAAAAAGTGACACTACGTGAATGGGGCACAGCAGAAAGACGCCGCGGAACGATGCCGCTCGTTCATGGTGTTCATGTGTCCTCCTGTAGTCCTACTACACTTCGCATCAGGTGTAACATTTGTAGTTGTTCATTATCAAATTCTGTATTGCCCTTCACAAACTTTTTTATGAATATTGACCACCACCATCAATTTCAAGTATTCCTATTGGCTTAAAATTTTACATTTGTGCTTGTATGAACTGGGCTAGACGCTGCATATTAATGCGCCATCTTGAAATACGTTAGCCGGTAAGGGACATACAGGACATACTGCTCCACCTTTCGCATTTTTCGCTGTCACATGATAAACTCACAGGTGCTGCTAATATAATGCTGATATTACAGTGTTGCCAACTAAGTGACTTTGTCGCTAGATTTAGCAACTTTTCAGACCCCCTTAGTGACTTTTTTTTCAAAAAAGCGACTAGCGACAAATACATTAACCAGGTATTAACCAGCGAGCGCAAGGTATTTCTCTCCTGTGGCTGCCAAAACAGTCTTCTGTTTAATGACTGAGTGAGGAGCAGAGGAGCAGCCCCTCCCCCCCTCTGTGTTCTTGTCTTCCCCTCTGTGCAGCAGCGCTGATCAGGCCGTTTAGAAGGGTGCGGGCGGGGGGGGGGCGGTGTAGGTAGGAGAGAGACGCAGCGGGAGCTGTAATACGTCATTTGAAGTGCATGATTTGAGAGAGGTGATCGCTATATACGATCTCAACGCTAGATGGGAGAAATTCCTACACAATGTAGCTTTAAAACCAACTGTACCAAAACACCGAATTGGACTAGGCCTACTTTATAACGTGACTACGAGACGTTTTTAACTGGTCATGAAACTGTCTCAATTTAATACTAATGCTGTCAGACGGCCGTGTGGACAGACAGCAGTCCGGTGGAGTGCTGCGCCCATCAGCAGTGGCTAATTTTTCTTTGCCGCTGGCTATAAACCTCTTTGGGGGGGCGCCAAAACTTTCTCTATGCAGGAAAAAACATGGAATTAGGAAAACTGAAGTAAATCGTAAACAAAAAAATAGCAAAAACGTAAATACAATAAGAATAAAATTGGACAGATTTACATTATGATCTGCTATGCTACTGCTGATTTACTAATATTTATTTTAAATTAATCAGAGCGCTTGTTTGTGCAAGACACAGAGACACACTATTTAAAATACCATCAGACCACGTTAACCTCAACCATAAATGTACATTAGCCATATTCATACAATATACATTTAGACACATCTACATACAGACATGGACATACCATACACACAGCAGACACACAGCTCCCAGATGTAATCATTTTCTTCAGAACATGGACTGGAGAACATGCTCTTCATCCTAGAACATGCTGCCTTGGGACTAACAAGTCAGCAGAGATTTCACTTCACTCCCCTCATCTCCAACCTCTCTTCACTTCTGCTCTTTTTCCTCCTCGCCACTTACATTATAGCCACTGCTTGTTTTTCTCCTTTCCATAATTTAACAGTAATACACTTTTTACCTTCATTTACACTTCAGAGTTTACATAGTGCCTCAAGAGAAGGCATAAACAAAGACTAATAAAATACAGAAGAGGGAGATAAAAAAGAAACCCATTCAATGGAAAAATGGCTAAAGGTGCAAAACACACTCAAAGTGTTTCTTTTATCATAGTTAACAATAGCTGGAATAGTATGTTTGTACATAGTCTATCTAACACAAATCAAAGTCTGGCACATTACATTAAATCTCATAAAAATAATTGTATTTTAAGTAATGTCCTGATTTCCTTTTGAACGTGGTTTAATTGGAGTGGCTGGCTTCTAAAGGAAGTGGAGATATAAATTCTGACTGATGCAGCGATGGAGGAAGTGGCTTCGGTTCAAATGAAATAAGATAAAAGGTGGAATGACCTTTCGATCTGTCCACTCCTTACCCTTCATCTTTTTTGGGGTTTAAAATTGTAATGTTGCAAACAAACAGAAGTTGCTGGCTAGCAGGTTAAACGCTTTGGGAGCTCTTACTGGCCAGCTGTCACATGCATCGATGGACCCTTCTTCATCTGGGCACTTATCCATCAGTTCCACATAATATCATGTGGAGTGTTACTTACCCCACAGAGGTTTACAGCCGACACGGCGACCTTCTGGTCATTTCCTGAACCTACTCAGCTACAAGCTTGATGATTTAGATTTTTTAGGAGGGAGCTAGCAGAAATCTTCACTTCACTCAGAGGTCAGGGCTCACTATATCAATAGAATGATGTTTGTCCATAACTTTATGGCAGCTACAGATACAGGACCTACTGTATAATAATGTGGGTTAGGGTTAGCTTTTTGACATTTTTTATTTATACTCTGGTTACATTAATAGCTGTTCTGACATTACACTGTGGTGACATCAGAGAAGTCCAATCATGTTCAATTTTTGGGCATGACGAGACAGTAGAAGGTGCTGTGGTTCATTGATTGTCTAGATTGCAATCTTTTGACAAAATAAAAATGACTGCAGACACTTTCTCACCCTCTTGTAAATATGAAATGTTTTGCTATCTTGGAGTTGCTATTTAGACTCAAAACAATGTGCTGCTGTTTTTGATAACAGCAGTTCAGTCTGTTTGAAATTCAGAGTTTTAAAGGAGATGAAACGTCTATTTAAGACAATTTATTTCCTTAAAGTCACACTACAGAAAAGCGGATGGTTCATGTCTTTTAAGAAGTCACTCGATGAGAGTAAATTCAGTCAGCTCAAAGCCTCTGTAAGCAAAGTGACAACCATCAAATATAAGAAGTCATTGATTCAACTAGACTGACTTCAACAGTGGGTGCCTACAAATGATAAAAATCAAACAGAAAGTAAACCCAACAAAGAAGTAGGAGGCTAATATGGATCTACTGAGTGGTACTGTATTTGCACGCTACATAAACACAGATGGCCACATTTGCTCTATTTTGTAATTGTTTTGTGTTTGATCTTTGTTTGTCTTGGAAACTTTTTCTTTTAATCCAGACAATACAACATACAAAAAGCTGCACTTAATTTATAAATCAACAGCCACCAACACTGTGTTCAGTGTGCATTTTATCTTTAGATTTACTTATCTTTGATTTACATATGTTTTACCACCACTTTGTAGAAAATAAGGTGGAAAAATAAGTAAAGTAAACCAAAAGAAGAAGGCCAGAATTATTAAGCCATTTGCCTGTTTGGTCATTGCTCCCCCCGGGTCCATAAAACATGTATATATAGCCACCCTGGGAACCACTTGACAAAATTACTTTGATGCAAAAGCGTCAACAAAAGTGTGCTGTTTAAGTCAGAACAGGGTTTATTGCTTTCCACATATAATTCAGTAAGCATCTCTCATTAAGAAAGCTTTCCTAAAAGTTTCATCTCCTGCATCAATTATATTTCAGGCTTGATCACTATTTGCCAGTCACAGCAGTAAACACAAGCCAACAACATTCAATCCTCACATTGATTTGTTTGATCAGATTGTTGCATGCATGGCCACTGAAACAGGCGCCTCAGAGGAAACACTTCATGAAATGTGAAATTTGAATGGTTGTGCAGCTGATGGCCAATGTTCTGGTGAAAACAGAACAGCAGCATCTCATGAGGCTAAATCTCAGTTAAAAAAAAGTTTGCATCCATATTAAGAGGCAGCCATTAAAGGAGCATTCCACCATTTGTTTCTCTCTGTCTCTGATCCCTTATCAGCACTTGATTGATTGATTTTGACTCTAGTCTCTGTGACTTGAACATTATCAGAGCACCCACGGCGCTACCAACACCCGGGCCCACCCATTTTAGGTCCAGGCCCGCCCATTTTGACCCAGGCCTATACTGAGTGATTTTCATTCTAGCAGTTCGAGGAAAGCTTTGAGTGAAAGCTTCTCAGCCAATCGGTGGCTTCTACCCCACGTGTGGACTCTTAAGCCCGCCCACAGGCTGCATCGTCACCAGCAAGTGATCCAATGAAATGAATGACATTGGCGCGCAAGCTTTTCTGTTTTCATTCAGTAAGAAGCGCTCCGAGGAGTAGGAGGAGGAAACTCTGCCATTTTATGTAACGTGGTTACAAGTGACCAGTTACCATCCTGCTCGGCCAGCGGCCGCCCTCTCCCCATCAAGTCCTCCCGTAGCCCCCCCTCACACCAACAAGGCAAGTAGGCTAACGTTACCATTGGTGTCTGGCTGCATAGGCGCCGATTTATGTTTTCCTCTGTGGGTGCTCACGGGCGCACGCCCTTTAAAAAAAAAAAAGTAGTCAACAAATGTTTGCATTTCAGAACCTTATGAAATGGACAGCGGCCGACACGAACACACACGCCTATTAACTCGATAATAAAGCCGTAAAGTAGCTATCTTTCAACTCAGGACAGCGCCACTCACAGATACAGATAGGATTGGAGATGAGAAGTTTAACTGACACGTAACCGCGATCAGCTGGGGACTGACAGCGACATAACCGATCACACTATGACTTAGCACCAACTGCAATGTTTACTTTTAAATGAATGTGGCCTGCTGGCAGTCTGGCACACGTGGATGCTCAGTATTTTCCGTAGGTACTACTACGGTATCGGCGCCTATGTCTGGCTGTCTGTATGCATATTTTCTGGAGGGAAAAATAACATTGGCAGCAGGAGGCAGAGGTAACTTATGATAGCGCATGTGTTATAGGAGGAGACAGTGTTCAGGAGCCTAGCACAAATGCAGTTTTGGCTTATTTTAACTGGCCCATCCAGTTTTCTGGAGGCCCACCTACAATCAAAAATCCTGGCGCCGCTAGTAGATCAGAGTGTAAAAGTCAAGTTTGTGTGTGCATGTGAGTGTGCGTGCTTACATCTGTGGGCATGCATCAGTGATGTATATTGCACAGTGTTTGTGCGTCCACGTGTGAATGTGATTGAGGTTCTGGCTGTGGCTTCTCTGATCTTTATCAAAGAGACCTGAGGGGACTGATAATATCCACTCCTATCTATCATCCCTCCATCGGTCTGTCTATCTGTCGGTCGGTCGTCTTTCTGACTTTTATTGATCATCCCGTCTCTCTCCCTTCGTCAATTCAACAATTGAATACAAGTCAGTTAATGGCATAATGGGAAAGAGAAGGTGACCCTAATAGTGGAGGTTAGTTGAAGGAGCTGCACTTTAATATGATCTGGAAGGTGATAACATATAGTAATATGAAAGATACATGAATTTAAAAAAATAATTCTGTTTAAAAAATTATTTTCACCCACACATTGTACACAGCTCAGTACACATATTTAGCACCCACAATAGACCCAGTACAAAAGTAAACGTGTATGTGCCTACACACATATACAACTGTGGGTGCCTGCGTGCGTGCATGCGTGTACAATATATATATGCATGTGTTTTATGTAATCCCATGTTTATACTGTACAGCAGGCAAGTGTGAAGTATGTGAGATTTGAGAGGGGAGAAAACAAGTAAGATGGCAGAGGGGTACACTGTGTATAAGAGTAATGAATAGCAGCAAGGAGCAATTAAATGAAGAGGTCGACGAAAGAACTGTAACAGAATATAGAAGAGAAGAAGAAAAGGAAAAGCAAACCTGCACTGAGACAGCAGAACAGAGTAAGGAATATGAATGGACAGAAGAAGAGGAGCTCTCTGTAATAATCAGTCCCTCCTTTTTTGAGATTGTTGGGGCCCAAAATGCCTGATTTTGCGGGAGCCATGTTTTTTGTATTTTTGTTGCAATGAAGTTGCGAGAGACAGTGAAAATTGCACAAACAAAAAAATTCAGATTTGTTTTGTCGTTGGTATAATTCTTTAAAAATAACAAGGAAACTTGATTCGGGGAGAATAAAACTACTCTGGGCTGAGTTTTCCTAGTAACCTTACCAAAAAGGCTCAGAATGCTGCCAATGTTGGTATAATAAAATAAAAATGTTGGCTGGTGGATTTGAGACCTAAATAATAATTTATTGAATGAATAAAATTTGAAAAAATATGTCAGTGGCTTGTTGATCTTTACATTGTTAGTTAATTTCCTATCCTGGCCTGGGACACACATTCATAAATCGTTTGTGTGTGTGCGCGTCAGTCGCTGAGGGGACTGAGTCGCAGCCCCGCCCGCTGCAGAGAACCGACAGGATTGAAACAGCAACAGCTTTCAGCGACTTTAGAGTGAAAAAAACGTTACAGCTAGGGTTGGGTACCAAAACTCGGTGCCAATAGGGCACCGGTTCCGACGTAAACGGTAGTAACGAGACCGAATAAGAACGAAAATTTCTGTGCCTTATTTCGGTGCCTGACTTTACACTACACTCGACAGCAGGTAACGTTAGCCTACCTTTAGCTAGCAGCTGGATTAAACACGGTTAAAATGCTGACAGCTAACGTTAAACAGTGTAAAGTGTGACTGTATTTCAACACCGGGACGCAACAGTCTGCTCTGCAGCGTAGCAGCTGCCGACGTCGGAAAAACCCAAACGATACCCAACCCTAGTTACAGCGTACATTGATGTAAAAATATATACTTTGTCTTTCACTGTAAGTTTTGTTGGTAAATGTGAGAAGTTTGAATCTGACGACGTACGTGTGTTGCGTCAACCCGCTTGGTCAGTGGCTCTCAGAGTCACATACTGACCCAAGTCAGGCCCGTGGGAATTCTGTGATTGGTTGAAGTCACGGGAAACTCCGGCTATTGGTCAAATTTGCGGTAAAGTTGCAGTGACTGGTCAAAATTGCGAGTCGCACCGAATTTACGGTGATTGGTTGAATTTGCATGAATTGTTGCGATCATGACATTGCGAAATCCTGGAGGGACTGAATAATGTCTATGCTTTCTAGTTGAACAGGAGAAATCAATGCAGTTTTAAAGCTCTGTGTGTGTGTGTGTGTGTGTGTGTGTGTGTGTGTGTGTGTGTGTGTGTGTGTGTGTGTGTGTGTGTGTGTGCGTGCGTGCGTGCGCGTTCATTATCTACAGTGTGAATGCAGGTCCTTACTGTTCCAACCGCTGCAAGGTCAGCTTCAACGCAGGTGCATCAATCAAAACACACATACACACACACACACACACACACACACACACACACACACACACACACACACACACACACACACACACACACACACACACACACACACACATATGAAACAGAATTTTGAAGGGAAGCATAGTCATGGACATGGACCATGTCCCAAAAGTATAAAAAACACAATGAGAAATCATAAATTATACAAATGTCGAGCGCCTGGTACCTCACCTGGTACAGCACGCGCCCCATATACAGAGTCCTCGACACAGCAGCCGTGGGTTCGGTTCCGACCTGTGGCCCTGTCTTTTCCCCCCTCTCTCCCCTTTTATGTGTAAGCTGTCCTGTCAAAAACAAAGGCCCACAAAAATATTATACAAATGCTAGTAACCACCAGTGCCTCATATACCTAGAAATAACTGATTTTGGACTTCTGACAATGTTCTTATCTGTTGCCATAGTGCCATGCCGTATGTGCAACCCACTGGAGACTAAAACAAGCTGCAAATTATCTAACAAACCACAAGTCTTTTAAAAGGACTATGATACAACATTTTACTATTGTAATGCATTATGTTTTCTTTTTACAATTTTTTTTGCTTAGTCCCAATCTTATGACACCAACAAAGCAGCACAAAAAACACCCATAATTATGTTGTTCATGACAGATTACATAATATACACTGCCAGATCTTTCATTGATAGAATGTGCACGATAGGTGAGTGACCCTAAAAAAACTAATTATTATGGCAACCCTTGAATACATATAGCAACAAACGGTGAGTTAGATTCTCAGTGTTATCCAGAAAGAAGTGGGACTCCACAAGGTTACCCTGCATTGTCAAAGGAAAAATACATTAGCTCGTTATCTGGATCGTTGTATATAATTCTATAATGGTATGGTACAAAATAGCTGCCAAATCTGTGTCACACAATGTATCAGTTTGATGTTTGGATAATGTAATTACAGTTAATGCCTGCCAAGTGTCTGCCTATCTGGCTAGGCAGGATACTGTAGGTGCCTCACATCACAAAAGTCCAATTAAATGTGATACCTGGATGAAACTAATCAATTCGATAACAGATTTATATTAAGAAGCTGCCAAATGGGTTAGTGCCTGCAAAGGATGGGTGTCTAACATCAAAGATTGTCAAAAAATCATCAATCAATCAAATGTAGTGTAAAATCTTCCAGTGCCTCGATTGGCACGGTAGGAATTTGACACTAAAAGAAGTCCAGCAAATTATATATTGGCTTCATATCTGAGTAATATTAAATACTATGATGGAATTATAGCGAACGGCTATGTGCCAGGGCAGGGTAGAAATTACATCAAATGATATATTGATTTGATATTCAGGTTTGTCAGACCTCCACTGGCCACTTGGCTAAAATATAGGCTTTGCTAGTACATAGTTAATATCAGTGTGTGTGGTAGTGTGCTTGTGTGCTGCAGCAGCAGTGTGTGTATTTGTGTGTATGTAAGTGTGTTGATAATAATACGGCCTCCTGCCCAATGTCAGTCCATTATTCAGCTTTATATCAGCCAACCAATCAAACGGCCTCCCTTCAGGGTTACCACCTCAGCCCATCCAATCAGCTCCTTCTGCCAAACAGGAAGGAATGTCACTTGATTAGCATAACCAGAAAATGAGCAGGGTCATGCTGACATGGCAGTTTCTGATGCCGTGAGTCAGACAGCACTCCGAAGGAGGATTTAGACAAAACGTATCCATCAGCCAATCAAAGAGGATTTTGACCAAATGCAACACCATCCCATACAATGTGATAAGGAACATCAACAGGATGATCTCTAGCCTCCTTTAGCTGCTTCTCATCAGCAGATTTTATAATTTAAGGGCATTCCGTGGGGGTTTCGCTCAATACTTAATGGTCTAATTAATTGTTTAAATTACTGTCAGCTCTGTATTCTCCAGCCCCTGTGCTCTGCTTTCTATCAGCAGATTTTGTTACTTCACTATCCCACTGCTTTTAATATCTTAACTACTGTCTCCTTGGAAGGGGATCTGCAGTATAGCAGGCACTACTAGCTTTGTTCAACTGCACAACATGATTCATCAGATTTGTTGTCCCTATTTTGATACACAATGAATATGCTTACATAGGGTAATAACCAAACTATTGCCATTATCCTAATAGGATGGGGATGATATGTGTTGCTGATGGAACTATTTCCACTTCCACTTGCTGTAGAGCATCGACCAATTTTTTTGTTGAGGACAAAACAAGACATTTGAGGACGTCATCTTGGGCTTTTGGGAAACACTGATCCACATTTTTCACCATTTTTGACATTTTATAGACCAAACAACTAATCGATTATTCTAGAAAAATTAATTGAATATTTACATATTCAATTATCATGACTTGTCAAACATACACGTGGAAGCCACAGTTAAGCTTATGGATTCACATAAGCTTAACTGTATCTGTGGATGGCTACCATAGCGGCTACCTAACCTATAGGCCAGTAAGCATATCATCAATATTGTTGGGGTTGTTGTTGTTTTTTACAAATATGTTCGATTAATGTTAATGTACAGTATATGCAGACATATTTAAATTTTTGGGGAAAAACTTTCAAAACAAAAATCTGGTGGCCCCCCTGCAGTGACTTTGAGGACCCCTTAGGGGCCGTGGTCCCCCTGTTGAAGATCTCGGCTGTAAACACTGGGCCTACGATTTTGTTTGATCAAGTCCGGTGGAGCTTATTTGTTTTGGTCTTCAGAAAGATGGAGTCAGCCCTTACAGGCCAGATCAAACGATAGCAGATAGTGTACTGCTGTAGATTCTACAAAAAAGGGCCGAATCACACAAAGTAGCCCATGATCTTATTCAAGCCTGATGGCTGCAGCCTGTAAACACAGGACAATTAGTGGGTTTGTGTGGTATTTTTGTTTTTCTATGTATGTATGTATGTATGTATGTATGTATATGTGTGTGTGTGTGTGTGTGTGTGTGTCTAATGAAGTTCTGTTGGCAGGATGTCTTTTTAATCAACAGATTAATCGACTATGAAAATAATCGTTAGTTGCAGCCCTAAAGCTAAATGCAAAAGAGGGAAAGATTGCTGATTTTCAACCCTTCTGAAGCGAGTCATTCGGTGGAGATTTACCGGAGGGTAAACGCAGACCTTCAGGTACTGGCGCCATTTATCTGTATGTACAGCAGAACAGAAAATCTGCAAACTTACCCTCAAGTTACCAGCTAACGCTAGCTAGCTAGTTTGGTTAAATTTTTCAAAACAAATCTGGTTGTAGTCTTGCAAACTGTGGCCCTGCAAGATCCCCAGCATTTGCAAAATCTTATAGACTGTGACTGAAAACTCAGTGACATTATGACAGATTGTCTTTAGAGGTAAGATGGTGTCAGACTTTAGTCTTTTCAAAGTCTTTTCACAGTCTTCTAGTGTATGGTAGGCATACATATTAAAATAACTATTTTTCTTTGCAGCAGATAGAAGACAGCATTTTTGTCTTGTGATATCTGTGTCTGTCACAACAGATAGTTGCAGTTGTTGAAGTTTTGTCCAGTGATGAAAAGAGCAACTTTGTTACAAATTGATTCCCCAGAGGCTGTGCACCCCCAAATACACATAGGTTGTGATTGATGTTTTGTTGTACTGTACTAATGTTACAAAGACTGGTGACAGAGGACGAGATCAAAGCAGAAGAAGAGATTAAAAGGGACACGATGTAAATGAGTTGGAGTGTACTTCAGCATAAACGCTGCCACCATACTGTGCATTTCATATCACTTCAACAAGAATGATTTTGATAGCCAATGTTAATCCATCCATTGACCAGATTTGGGATCAGGGCCCATGTCAGGTATTTAAACCAATCAACTAAAACAGCCGTAGCAGCTTGTCTCATAAAGTCAAGGGATATGGTTGAATTTAATTCTTATCCTCTTATCCTCGTTTGAACCTCTTTGTGAACAGTTTGTACAAGGAAATTTAGAACCTGTTAATTTAAGTGTTGATGTTACTCAGCACCCATTATTGGGAGTAACAATAATGAGAAAACAAGCTATTTGTGTGTGGTTCGGTGCCTGTTGATGTGGTATTGACCTATTTATTTCAATTTTTTTTTTTTATCCTTTATTTTCCCAATGGGACAGTAAGGTCATGCAATATTACCAGACCTTATTTTACATTCTATTCAGTTTTCAGACACTAGATAATCATTGCCTTTATATATATGATTACTCAACTGTGTCAGTTTTGCTTGGTTAGTTTCACAGTTAAGGTGTATTTGAGTGTGTGCGTGTCTGTGTGTTTTTGTATGTGTGCCGGCATCTGTCAGTCAGCTTTCCAGGGCGTCTCTTGACGTACGATTTAATAAGTCACGCTACAGTGACCGCAGCTATTAGATATCATGCACATTCTGGAACACACACATGTGCAAAGCTAGCTAGCTCACCTCAACTGTGCAACCAAGCAACACACACACACACACACACACACACACACTCTGACAATGACTGTCTCTACAGGCAACGATATATGTACATGGGTTACCAGTTAATGTTTCATACAGCACTTACTGTAACATTAACCTTGCACAGCCTTCCATTGCTGTCTGCTCACTTGGTGTCAGTTGGTTTAAGGGCAAGTGAAAGGCCTGTCTGAAGGAATTGGAGATATAGGAAAGTGACAGTAAGACAGTAAAGAACCCTGCTAGTGACCTCTACAGTTAACAATGTTCATTACACCGATGATGCAGTCTTAGGTGGAATGATCAACAGCATTAACAGTCTTGAGCTGAATAAAAGCCTTGGGGTCATTAAGATAAAAACAGAGAGGGTGAATGTGCCGAGCAAGTTTCTTGGTGAAACATCCTGAGTGCAAAGTTAGAGGAAAGCTGATTTTCAGCTTTAAATGTGGCTGTGTGTTGGCTCTTTCCAATGCCTTTGCACCCAGCCAAGTTTCACACAAACTCAATTTATATCGGTAGAAGTGTGGCACTGGTGGTTAGTTGTGGCATGATGGTGAGGCGTCAGTGTTTGGGTCGGTCTGAAATGGCAAATTGTCCCAGCTTTAGAGCAACATGTTTTTTATCAGATCAACTAAACCACCTGTTCTGTAAAATTCCTTCTCTTCTCTAATATTCAGGCTGAGGTCTAGGTCGGTGTTTGTTCATAGTTGTCTATCTATGTCTATATCATACTGACAATGGCTCATGAGAAGCCTTAGACAAAAGAGAGAAGACGGATTGAAAGGCTAAAGAGGAGTATTGAAAAGAAAGTATGTGGTAGGGGAGAGAGTGGTATTGATCAGCACAGGCCTTCTGAGAGCACACACTCATTTACTCAGTTCTGTTCAATGACAATATTGCATCAGTTTATTTTTTGAAAACCTCTCTCTCTCTCTCTCTCTCTCTCTCTCTCTCTCGCTCCCTCTCTCTTGGTTTCCTTAATGGATATTGATTTAGTTTTAGGAACATACCGTAAGTTGTGCCAGTTGTGTCTTGCTAACCTCTTCTGCTTCTGAACTCTCTGTCTGTCTCTCGCAACCTTTAAGGGAACCTATCTTTCAAGATGACAGTAGTGTGAGTGTAAGTACAACTCTGTGTGTGTGTGTGTGTGTGCGTGTGTGCGCGCGCCTGCGCACGCATGTGTGTGTATGTGTCACAGGGCAGTGGAGCTTTAGCAGAGTGACAGTGATGTCAGACACATAACGATTTCCTATTGGCTGTAGGCCCCTGAGTCCTAACGACCTGTTATTGATCTGACCAATTAGCATTCACACCTTTAATTAATACTGAAGCTTGATGAGCACACGCAAGCACCTGCCCACACACACGCACACTTACACACACACACACGCATGCATGCACACACACACACGCACGCACGCACGCACGCACGCACACGCACACACACACACACACACACACACACACAGAGTTTTAATTAATAGTGAGGAGAGGGGTGGCTGTGAGAAGAGATAAGAGAAGAGGCAGGAGGGAGAGATGGATGTGTGAGACAGAGAAGGGTCAGTTAGAGAGAGAGGAAAGCAAATCGGGACCTGACTTAAATCAGTGTAGCCCTTTGATGTGAAGACTAATAGTACGTCAGAGCTCAATGGTATACTGACCTTTGTAAATGTATAGACACGCATACCTTTGTGCATGAGGACATTACTACTAGCTCTACCTCTAAAGATGTAATCTTACAGTTAGTAAGCAAATAAGTAGGTTGCAGGACACAAAGATAATGCAACCAGCTGTATTTCCCAGCATTATAATTGCCAAAAGTCCCAATGTATTTCTTTAATATGACCGTCAGTGTAATAAAAAGCTTTTTGCAATGCCTGTAAACAGGGGGTCTGTAAAAAATGTTTAGGCCAAGGACCCCCTAACCTGAAAAAGCGACGAGCAGGGACCTCCTACTACATATACTATAAAATTGAGTTGCATAATAAACTGGGCCTACAATAACGTTGGGGTGGCCTACAGCCTATTAAGGCATGGATACCCGAACCAACTGTGCGTGCGTGCGTGCGTGCGTGCGTGCGTGCGTGCGTGCGTGCGTGCGTGCGTGCGTGTGGAAGGTGGGCAGAAGAGAGATAGAGAAAGAGGAAGCAGACGTGTAAATGCGACCGGAGCAGAGTTATTCATGTTATAACGGCGGCCCCGGAGGTACCGAGTCTCCGCTGGTTTTCTGATCACGGTCGGAAACGAAGCAAGCAGGAAAGGTTAACACATTGAACATTTTAACAGCTTATTAATGTGCGCTTGTTGCCCCGTGTGCGCTGATGCGCTCATCTGTTTACATTTCCAGAAAGCCTTCATACAGTTGCTTAAGAAAATTCCACACAAACAAACGTACATGTGTCATTAGTATGAGAAACTGTGTCGGGCTCGGACATAAATCTCTTAATGCCTGTTGGGCTCGGGCCGGGCTCGGTCATGGTTCTGTTGGACGCGGGCCGGGCTTGGACAGAAAAATTCGGCCCGATCCCAGCCCTAAAGCCTATACACATATCTTCTTATGGTGCCCTACAATAATAATTTACTATTTACATATTCAAATATCATCATGTGTCAAACATACACGTGGAAGCCAGAGTGAATCCATAAGCTTAACTGTATCTGTGGATGGCTACCATAGCAGCTATGACAATTAGTGGGTTTGTGTGATATTTTTTGTATGTATGTATGCATGTATGTATGTATGTATATGTGTATGTGTGTGTTGAAAAATGAAGTTCTGTTGATAGGATGTCTTTAGGGGGAAATCTAATGGTTTATTGAGCCAGGCCTCAGGGAAACATTGATCACCACATCAAGGACCTATTCCCCCTTTGACACACAGACACAAATACACACACAAATGCACACAAATAGACACACAAATGCACACACACACACACACACACACACACACACACACACACTTGTACGCAATGACATGCACAAGTGACACACACACACGTCACTAGAGCGTGCACACACCGGTAAAGTGGAGGTAAAGGGCTTATAATTGACATTCTCATGTTTCTTCGTGAGCAGACAAAGACTGCCATGATTATCTGCTCATACAATTTACATACAGGGAAATTGCAAGGCTGGAAAAAAACCTGAGTACATATTTTCAACTAACGTTCTTAGATGCATATTCTATCCACAAAAATGAGGTAATTGTGTTGCACAGGGTTATTGTCTTTCTCCAAAATGATGAACTTGTTTCGCCCAGTCTCATTTAATTGCATCTCCACCCAGCTGACTCTAATTGTGTATTTCTATCACGTGAAAGTTTGTACTTAACTCCAATACATTTCAAAAGAGGACACTACTATTCACGTCTCTGCATTCATGTGAAAGTGTGTCCTTATTAGTTATTTTGAGTAAATCATTTTGCATGCACAGTGACCATTAAAATAATGTATGTTTGACATTGAGCTGAGCAGTATCATAAAACGTAGACAGAGAATAAGGGATGGATTTTATGCTAACCAGCAGTGGTTGAGAGACACAAGGTTTTGCAAATGTTATCCAAATACATTTACTTTCATGCTGTACTTTTGACACCAGTGTTTTGTAGGTATTTCCTTTCCAGCTTGGCAATTATCTGCCCCAGTCAGTAGCTAATCATCCAAAATGAATTACCAAATAAGACTGATAGGACTCAAGACTCTAAGGGAATTTGTGTGGAGTAGGGTCCCTAGTCTTGTTGGACAGAATGAATGGTGGTGGTTGGTTATCAGCAATAAAGGGTTGTGTGCTCTGCCCTAACTACTCTTATCAAGCTCACTGCTTGCTACTTATGAACGCCATTTTAGTTGGCCTCTTTCTTCATCTTTATCACACTCTTTAAGCTTTTATGAGGAAGTGGCATGCAGTAGTTTAGCACACTTATTTATGAGTGGTTTAAAATAGTAAAAAGAAACACTGCTTTCCTTCCTTCTTTAGTTCCTTTCTACTGTATCAGTTTTCTTTTTTTGCTCAGTGTTTGCTTTTCGTGATCGTTAATAATGAGCTTTTCAGTGGGGTTATATATCTTTAATGCTGTTAATGCTTTTGTAGAGAAAGGTGTCACCATTTTCAAATGGCGGATATCTCATATTTTCATATTAAAAAGCACACAGCCGTGTAGAATAATTCCATATTATCCTATTCGTGATTGTTGAGCTGCCATAGCTAGAATTTGAGGAAATCGCCTGAATCCTTGTATGAATGACAGTTGTTTGACAGCTCTGCAGCAACTTTCTAACAATGCATGGATTGTCTGAGGAGGAAAGTTTCCACTGTCAATATGCCTAATATATGGATGTATTATAGTTGAGCAAAATGGGCTCAAAAATGGCTTATTTTTTACAACCATAACACTCCTTTTTCACAAACTGCAATGTAACCTCTTAAACCCCATTTGAACTTTTCTTAAGAGTTTTGTTCAGTTAATTGAAAGTTCTGTACATATAGTCATGTACACACATTTGGGAAGACTGCGAGAGCTGAAATGAAACAGGAGGACATATCTAACTTCTCATATCTATTTAATATCTGTTTCTCTTTCTGCATGATCCTCTCTCCAAAAAAAAACAAAAAACAACCTTAGTCACAAAAGCAAATATAAAACTAGGACGAGAGCAAATAAACAACAGCTCTATTGTGGACCTGTTGTTCAAAGCATTTTACTTATGTTTTTTTATAATGCCCTCATAATAACAATAATGTACAATAAAATATACGTGTTTCATGAGGCTGGATAACCTTAAATCCCTGCTGATTTTGACAGAGAAGTATTCATAATTTTTTAGCGCTCTAATGCTAACTGCTAGTGCTTCATTTTGAAGTGAGTGCTCTGTTTAATACATGTATTCCAAAATAGGCTCATGAGCTATTGGGAGAAACCCAATAAATCATATACATATGGCCTGAATGTAACAGTCCTTTGCGTCATAGCCACATTTTCAAATCAGGCTCCTTAGATCGAATCGTTAAATACTCGACTATTTGGGGTCACCCCTTTTTCCATATACAGTAAGCTAAATGTACACTGTGGAACAGTTTTATAGTACTATAAGCAGACTAATGTCATTGAGTACGCATTGAGTATTTCACTATTATACCGAATTTGATGCAGGTAACGTAAACAGCATGTTCCGTTTGGAGATTCCGAATAAAGCCTTTTTTCCGAATTTAGCATTTTCCGATTAAGTCATGTAGGATATGCATTCTTTGGACATGTATACAGCGCATTAGGAATATGTGTCTCAATCGTTTGTTTTTTTTCTTCCTGTTTACGGCTTACGGTCGTCTCTGTGTGTTGCTATGGTTGTTGTACACAAACCAACTAGCAAACAGTTTGCAAGGCTGCGGTAGAGATGCATGCCTAAAAGAAAAGCCCACATCTCCGGCCGGAAAGAGAAACACACCTACTTTAAAACATTACGAAAGACTTGGCTATCAACGGGTTTTTGGATATGCGCAAACATCACAATGGCAACCTTTTCAAGAAGGTGGTTGAAGGAATGAAAGAGGAAATTTGTGTTCGCACAGTC